>CAJNJA010010608.1:0-14101 GCA_905231915.1 Symbiodinium necroappetens
TTTGTGGTTTATATTTAGGGTCCTATAAGGTAATCCCAAAAAGGAACAACTACGGAGCCTAACCTGTACAGCTTAAACTCAATAAATGCATCCAAGACTTGCGGCAATAGAAGCGGCGGCTTCGCGGCGATCCGCGGTGACGGCCGTGGGGTGCGACGGGGTGTGATTTTCCTTTGCCGGGTTGCAAAAGGGGCCCTCTTGTTTTAGGGTTCCTTATTATGATTTCCTTATATAAATCCTTAAGAAGGTNNGGTAGGTTCTCTGGGGTCTAGGTAGGCTTTAAGTATAGGCTTCCTTTAAGAAATAAGGATTCCTGGCTTTCTTCAAAGGTCCGTTGGAATCTTCGTTGCTTTAGGGGCTGGGTTGAGCCTGCATCTGCGACTCGAGGTCCGAAGGTCCCAAAGTTCAAAACAGAAAGGGTTTAGGTTTTAGGGGATTTAGGGGTTTAGGCTTTAGGGTTGAGGGTTTAGGGGTTTAGGGTTTAGGCCTTTGGGTTTAGGGGTTTAGGGGTTTAGGGTTTAGGCCTTTGGTTTAGGGGTTTAGGGTTGACCCTGATCCCTTAACATTCCTGGATAGTGCCTGCACCAAACCCCCTGTCCCCTCCACCGGGGCGACCTGTATAACTAGTGCCGTGCTGCTCCTCAGAGTGGGTTGCTGCTGCTGAACAAACCTGTATATGAACCATGTTGCAACTATGATCCCAAATCTTCCGACAAACGGTTAAGAATTTTAGGGGTGTATGCGTGAGTGCAGTGAGCAGAGCCTTTGAGGCCCTGAGAACCATCCAGCCAGTGCCAAAACCACCGTGGGAACCGCACAGCCTCTTTTTCTCTTTAGGGTTTAGGATAACTCATGACTGATATGCCCCCCCCCCCCCAGACACACCAAGCTAGATACCCTTGACGAAACCTTTAACCTAGAGAAGCTGATTCGGATAAAAACAAGCAACGAAAGAACATCAGCACAAGCCACCAAAACATCCCAAGCCCGACACTCCAAATCGTATAAACCCTAAACCCTAAACCCTAAGCCCATGGCAGGTGATCTGGGGTGGCCGCTTCTACAGCGGACGACCCGAGCTTGAGGAGGGTGCACCCAGCGACTACGAGACACAGGAGCGCTTGTTGGGGTTTAGGGCTGTAGGGTTTGGGGTTTAGGGGTTTAGGGTTTAGGGTTGGGGTTTAGGGCTTTAGGGTTTAATCCTAGACCCTTAAACCCTACACCCCTAGACCCTAAACCTAGACCCCTCAACCCCAAAACCCTAGACCCTAAACCGTTCAGACCTCATAAACCGCCCTAAATAGTAGGATCTTCATTATAAGGACCTAGGGAGTTCCCTCTGCGGAAGGAGTAAGCCTTATGGCCTGTGTTTAGGGCTTAGGGCTTATAGGTTTACAGGTTGAGAGTTTAGGGTTTTTAGCTTCAGGGTTTTGGGTTTATAGGTTTAGGGTTTAGGGTTTATAGTAGGGCTTAAGGTTTCTAGGTTTAGGGTTTAGGGTTTATAGGTTTAGGGTTTAGGGTTTAGAGTTTAGGATGACCTGCAAGTTGCCACCCACCAACCCCAAGCTTACACCGCGCCCTAAACTAGTTGAAACCCTGAACCTCTGAATCTCAAACCATATGAGCCCCTTAGTCCTGGACCGCTTTGCTAAATGGATCTAAATCCCAATAACAACCCTTAAACCCATCCGAGGCTTTCTGCTTAGGAGCCCTTTACCCCTATAAACCCTAAATCCCTAAACCCAAACCCTAAACCCTAAGACCCTAAACCCTAAACCCTAAGACCTAAACCCTAAACCCCTATAGACCCTAAATCCCTAAACCCTAAACCCCTGTAAACCCTAAACCCTAAAACCTTAACCTTGAGGATTTAGGTTAAGGAGCTCTTGGGCAAAGGACTCTCCGCTTTCTTGGGTTGTAAGGGTTGTTGAATCCCTAAACCCGCTACAGGAGTATATACCTTAAGTGACAGTAGTTAGGATCCACACTATCATGAAGGTATACAAGTATATGTTCCTGAATCAGAGAATATACCGTAAGTTAGAGTAATTAGGATCCATACTATCATTAAGGTATACAAGTATATGTTTCTGAATCAGGGAATATACCTTAAGTTATGGTACAGTAGGTTGAGTAACCCCCCCCTTAGGGTTTCGGGTGACAGAGGGTTTAGGATATTTAGGCTTTAGGGTTTTGGGTTTAAGTTTTAGGGTTCACTTTAACCCCAAATACCCTACCTTTTTTCAGGACTTGCTTTCAGGATATCATAATAAGGAACCCTAAAAAGGTAGGTTCTTTGGTGTCCAGGTAGGGCTGAGAGTGGGACTCTCAATTCGTTCAGGCCACGATGGGGGATCTTTGCGCGCAGCGGCCAGATGGCGTTCTCGTGACGTGGGGAGGTTGCCAGACCTCATGCCATAGCGTTCTAGTTGAGTGGCTGATGTAAGGTTGTTGCTGATTTTTGCAGCGGCTATAGATGTTGGTCATCATTCGCTCGGAATGAAAGGCGTCGATGTATCAGGGCTCTAATTGCATCAGTGCTTCACCTGCGAACCCGTCGTGCTGACCAGGCTTTCGCTACGGCGGCACCAGCTGTGGCATCCAGGTGCCATGGGCCCTTCAGGGTTCTTGGCCGCCCGGTCAGGAGAACCACGGTTGATGATATAAATCTTGCATTACCCATAATATATGGAATTTACCATAATTCCCATAGTTTAGGACCCCTATAAGGTAATGCTAGGGATTTTATATCAGCAACAGTATCCAGGAATCTAGGGTTTATAACAGGGTGTAGAGCCTAATGAGGGTGAAGCGTTCATGGTAAGGGGTGTAGGGTTTATAGTTAGCGCTTTATAGTAGGAATATATATATATATATATATATATAGGGTGTAGGGCGGTAATCCTTCGCAGTTTTAGACCCACGATCAGAGCAAAGGAGCAGGGATCCTTGCATCAGGCGGACAGCAACTGATCGTACATCATACCCTAGGCGATATGCATGAGTCAGAAATATACAATGTCTTGGGGCGGAATGTCCGAAGAGCTGCAACACGCACTGTTCTCATTCAACACTTACATTTTTTTCATCACCAACAGCATTGTTTCGAAAACCGGTACAGCAGGTGTTCTAAGCAGAAGGAGCAAAAAATACGAACAGGAGGTTGTTGCCGTCGTCTTGATCGAACAAGGAGAAGGAGGAGCGGGAGGAGCAGCCGTAGCCATTGCAGCTCAGCAGTTCTCGGTTTGCAGTTTCCTGGGGTCAGAGCAAGTACAGCCTTGGAAATACTGCTGCGCTAAATGTGTGTAAAAAGCTCTATATCATCTGTCTGTGGTGGATTTCTGCAGTAGGACGAGGTTTGTACTTTGTCACTTCGTGTTCATTTTTTCCTGCGGCTGCGCAGGAAGGCAAAACCCTGAACCGAAGGATACCCTTTTTGGGTGAATGTTAGGAAGTCATGTTTGATGATTCTTTGGCTTGGGCATCCTTATTGACCAAGGGGAGCGCATGAAAAGGATGCGCTTAGGTTCCCTCCCAGCGGGAACCCAGGTTTTGCTTCTTCAGGCCCTAAACGCTAAACCCTAAACCCTAAACCTGACAAGTGAGACAAGCTTCCAAAGCTTTCGGTCAGGCACAGCTCCAGGATGTCAGGCAGATCCAGGCGACGGATCATGTGAAAGATGTGAGCCCTATAAGAACTCTAAACCCTAAATCCTGAGCGGTTCCTAGTTCTGGTTTGCGCATGACAACTCCAGACGGCTATGTAGTTTATATGGGGGGTTTAGGGTGACTGTCCGTGCGCCTCTGTGATAGGCCCTAAGAGACTAACGTGAGATATGATCATCTTGGCGTCTAGACCCCGGAGCCTAAAGCACAACGCCCTGAACTTATTGTAGTTGCTTAAGTTGTGGCATCGTAAGAACCCAATAAACTCCTATAGAACCCCTGAACAATCAGATTTCCAACGGTGATGGGAGGCACATTCTCATCTAGCCAGTGGAAACCTTGCGTTTGGCTCCAGAATAATAAGTAATGGTATTCTTTTACAGTGCTCCTTGATATACTTATGTTATTATAATACACCCCAAAACCCTGCTTTATTTTTGAAGACAAGACCCTATTACCTCTTGCATATAGGAGTTGAATGACGATTCACGATCCCGTTTGGGGCACCCGTTCAACAAGCATCCTAGTGTTTATAGCCTCAAGTAGTGGTTCTTTGTTTTGTGCATCTCCAGCATAGCTTTGTGTGTCGTCACTTATTGTTGAGGCTTGGGAGCTACCGCGAAGCCTTGCAAGGGCTACTAGAGAAGCCCCCGCATACTCTGGGGCAGGAATAGTTAGTTGCCAGTATGCTGTAGGGTGCCCTGACCCATGAATCACTCATAGTAGTGCTGGAAATACAAAGCCTTCTCGAACCTTGGTCCAACTATTTAGGCCCCTCTTTTCACGACTTTTCACAGGAGAAAGGCTTGAACCTGGCTTCAGTAGGCAGACTTCTGAAGCCCCAAACTCAAAACACTGTGTCGTCACCCCAAACCCGGAAATCTTGTCAACAACAACAACGAACATGGATTTAGACTTATTTAAACCTGCAACAGCTTTCGAACCCACATGCAGCCCACGAAAGCGGTTCCCCGTCTCGAGGTAACGCTCGCTGGGCTCTTTGCCGCCGTCTTGGCGGATGGAAGCATTGCACCTTTGCTGGGCCTAAACTTTCGGCCTAAACCCTAAACCCGCCTCGCCTTCTTGGGGTAGGCGGGCGCTGGTTGAGCGATCAGCGACCCTGCGAGGGAGCCCCAGACGGGACACCGAGCCGGCTCCAGGCTTGCTTGCCCCTCCAGGCCCCCCGGGTCAGCCTTGGTCCCCGTCACTTTCTAATTACGACCCCAAAACGCAATGCAGGCAAAAGCTGCTTGTTACAGTTGCTGGTTCCTTTCCCACCACCCAGCAGGGTCTGGGCGAAGGCTGCCTGGGGCCTGGGCTTGGCTCGCCCGCCCCTGCTCGGGCTACGGGATGCTGGGGCCGCAACCTTCCAGCTGCTTGGGCTGGTTGCTGGAACTCTGCCACAACCCCGGTACGGCCGCCCCTGCAAAGCAACTCCTGAGCTCTGCCGCAACGCAACGCTGCCTGATTGGGCTGACCGTCCCAGTTACTGCCCGTGCACTCTGCCGCACTCATGTGCCCAACTTCCTGGAAAGGCGGAGGCCCTGCCCGCAGCCGGCTCCCGTTCCCTGGTATGGCCCCCTTGGACAGACTTCGCCACAATGCTGCCTTCACGGAAAACTTCGGTAGCAACATTGCGAGGATCCGGCGTCGAAAACACACTCCATTTATACTCACCTTGCTTGTGCGAAGAAGCGTATAAAGCCGTATGCCCTGAAAGTTGTAACTGGGTGCCCTTGGGGTGGGTAAGCTTGCAGGCCGACGCGCGCCCACGAAGCGCGCATTCGTTCGGCACACCCTAAACCGTAGACTTAAGCCATCTTAAGCGCTAAGCCCCAACACCTCCGTTTTGAACCCGGGGGCCTCCTGCAAGGTAGTCCCACACGGCTCTCAATCCCTTGCGTATTGGGGAAGTGTGGAAATCCACAAGTGTTTGCCGGGGTGTTGTACTTACAATCTTCATTACAATTCCCTTTGTTGGTTGCCTGTGCTGTGGTTCGTACCCCAGCATGTAACGCACGGTAACCAACAAGGATTTAACTAGGGAGACTATATATGTAAACTCCCAAAGCCCTGAACCCGTCAAGATAGGGTTTTTGGTTGAGAATTTAAGGTTTAGGGTTGGGTTTTACGGAGTAATGAAAGGTTTTAGGGTCCGGCTTTGTAAGGTTCAGGGCTGGAGGAACCCTTGGTTCTGAAAGCTCCAACCGTAGGGCTGTGGGTGTAAGTGGGCGCCGATTCCATCCCTCAAGCCCAAACCGTACAACCGTATTTGCGGATCCAAATTTCAAGAACCTTTCCTGTTTTAAAGGGTTGGGCCAGTCAGACGTTCTGTAGGAGTTGGGCCATTGGGGCTACAGGCAAACCCTAAATCGGCATAGCCTGCATAGCCTTTGAATTCATGACCCACACTTCAGTATCTCATAAAGCACTGGGTTCACATAGTGTGCAGAAGGCAGACAGTGTCTCCAACAAGTTTATCTAAGCGTTTCCCAGAAGCTCATCTGGGAGGTTGTCTAAATTACGGTCCCTTCTAGGTCTCCAATATAGTACGGCACCCTTCTAAAATGGAGACAAAAAACATGTACTTCCTATAGAGCGAGTTACAGTCTTTGGCCTTCCTTGCAAGCCCACTACAATGATCATGTCGTGACCCCTTCATGCAAAGAACTGGGTTTCTAGGCCGATAAACCCTAAACCCCTAAACCCTAAACCTCAAACCCTAACTCTAAACCGGCTTTAAGCGTTAGCTGAATGACTGCACCTCTGACATCCAGCGCCCAGCCTCATCCTTCGAGGTCGTGTGGGGAGCGCCCGGCGACGATGCACCCACTTAGCTATTTCAGCCGCTTGCCTTTGGCCTTAGATTTTGTCTCAGGGGTGTTTAGGTTTTAGGGTTAAGGATGTTTAGGTTTTAGGGTTTAGCTTTGGGGTGTGTTCAGGTTGCTGAGGAGCTAAGGGCGTTTAAGAAGGGTTGTATCTTACTTCTTTATTCCCTGGTGTGCGAACAGTGTGACATGCAGATGTCCCTTTCTCATCCCAAGGACCCACGTGGCCCAATGTCCTTGACCTTTGTTTATAGCAATTGCCAAGCCTAAAGCTTTGCAAGAAGCAATACTTGTACATACCAAGGTGTGCTGCGCAATGCGTGATGGAGGACCCATGCCCATGAGGTATACTCTTATAGGCTCCAAATGTCCAAATCGTATAGGGGCCTAGGTCCCAAATGCCTTGCTGCGAATGGTTGTTGGCACTTCAAACCCCACCGGTTTTTCCGGTTTGAGGTTGAGGATTTATGGCTCAGTTCGCACCACAAGGCCCTTGCGCCTGACCCCTAAGCCGCAGCAGCGTATAAGCCCTAAGCTCCAAGCCCCTGAAACCGAATCTGAGGCAACGCGGCCCGACGTTCGATCGACTTTCGCCAACCCCGGGCTCATCATTTAATTGGTTGTGGTTTAGGGTTTAGGGCTTGGAGGAGGTTAGGGTTTAGGGTCTATAGGGTTTGGGGAGGTTTCATGGTTCAGGGTTCAGGGTTTAGGCTTTCAGGTTTAAGCTTTGAAAGGTCTCGGTGCCGAGGAGTAGTGGTCCTACATCTGGGGTTTTAGGGTTGTACGCAATCGTCTTGTTGAGCTTGTGCGGTGTCTCTTTATAGGACCAACTAAGGAATCTTGAAATGATGGGCCTGGTTAGCTTGGTGTTGCGACGCCACGCGCTTTTCAAAGAGAAGGGATAGGGCGAGCGCTGCTCGAGCCGGGTAGTTAAGAGTTTCCTGTTTCAGGGAAGTTAGGTTTAGGGTTTATGCTAAGTTAACTCCAGAAAATTGCTACAAGCGGGGTTCGTTCATTGTCCGGGCTCTCTTGACATTCTGTCCCTAAACCCTAAACCTTAAACCCTAAACCCTGAACCCTAAACCCTAAACCCTAAACCCTGAACCCTAAACCCTGAACCCTAAACCCTTTTTGTTGAGCCTTCTGACCTGGTTCTTACAAAGGGGTGCTCCCTTTGGAGAAGAACCCCCTCTCTCCGGCAGGGTCTTAGAGGTTTGCAGCTTCGAAGATGCATGTCAAGTTCAAGGGATTAAAGGAGAGACCCTTAAAGGGACCCTTGGGGATATATAGGTGTTTTATGAGACTATATAAGGATGTAAGGGGTATATAAGGGGTTATACAGGGTATTAGGATTAGGGGTCCCTTCTGGGGGTCCCTCCTATTGTCCCTTAAGTATGAGTTATAGGCACTACACCCTAAACCCTAAGCCCAAGAACAGAAGTGACAATAGAGTTGTACAATACCGTTAGCATCAAAATAGCCCAAAAAGCCTTTGTTTTAGGGTCTTTGGGCCCAAACGCCTTAGAGTATGAGTCCTTCGAGGGTAAGGGATAAGGGGGACAGGATGTCGATCATGTTATTCGCCCCTGCGGATCTGTACTGAAGATCCACGTGAGTTTAGGATTTAGGGTTAAACCTTGTTGAATTCAAGTACCAGTACAGTATATACTGCTGGGGCCCAACTATCTACTAAGAACCGCCTGTTTTGGTACTTGGACCCTTTATGCTTGACAGTAGTTCATAAGGTATGCTCACGTTGACTCTAATTTGGATGACAGACCCACGTCCTCAACTTTGAGGGGTGCAAGTATCCAACAACTCCGTAATTGAGTCTCAGCTGTAGCTTTTCATGGTTTAGACTCGTGTCTAGCTCATTTGATTGGTTGGCCTGTAGTATAATATACCATATTATTGTAATGTTGTAGTGATAGTAATGCAGGATTTATATCATCAACAGTATTAGTGTATAACATACGATGTCATATGGGCCCCAAGGGGAAACTGTAGTCACAACACTTGCTTCATGGTCAGCCTCCGACTCTAGGGTGCCGATTGCGTCACCCGAGTCTTCTAAGAAAGTCCTGTGTAGGCTGAAAGACCTCTAGCCACTACCCATGGGTTCCATAGTAGTTCCTTTTTGTGGTTTGTATTTAGGATCCTATAAGGTAATACAAAAAAGGAACTACTATGGAGCCTATGGCTAGACCTACACCCCTAAACCGTTGAACGTCTAGTTTCGAAGCAGCAAACCCGAATGCCGCGGAGTCCGACTAGCGTGCTTGCGCATGCGAGCGAAACAAAGGACCTGCTTACCCTCAAGCACCATGCATGCTGCTTTGGGTCTACAACTCAGAGCATGTTAGTAGCGATATAAGCAGTGGAACGTTCGTGTCCAGAGTTTCAGGGTGCAGCGCTGCTTCAAGTTTTGTATGGCCACTGCAAGCATCCTGAAGGGGCTGGAGCTACGGGTTGGATTCCGGATTCAACGAGGTTTGGTGGGGTTTGGGGCTTAGACTAGAAGCACTATACCCCAAACTCCGAGCCAGAGTGTATGTGCTTGTGTACTGAGGGTCTGAGGGTCTCGTTTCGCACCCCATGCCCTCACCCATGAACCCTCCACCCGAAACCCTGAAAGCTCGTTACCGTAGCCCCACAACATCCTAGCGGTAGCGTAGGGACTGAAGGGGTTGGTAACACGATGTTCAGGGTCTGGTCATCTAGTCTTTGGCCCTGAACTTATGGCAACGATTCAAATTTTCAGTTGTGTTTCAGTTCAGACTTCTCAAGAACGGTCCAGTTCCTTTGAGGGTCATGCCCCAGCACCACTACCACGATCAAGGCTACATGAATCTTTGCGGGATCTCAGGTGCTTCTTACCTTTCTCACTCACCCTAAGACTCCAAGTATATATAAACAATACCCACTTTGGGGTCTAAAGTCAATAAAGAGTACCTACTTTGGGCTATGTGGAGTGTTAGGGTTATTGAATTAGGTTTCAAACCCATCCCTGGGTAGTGTCTTTTCGGGGCTCCTTCCCTTGCGCAAGAAGAGTGCATGCTTGCTACGGGGAGCAATTTAAGCAGTCACCATAATTCGTTCTACTATGCTCCTAAAGTAGTCCATATACATATATATATATATGACTCTAATTAGCTATATAGCCCCCCGAACCCTAATCTGATCCTTCAGACCTTCAGATTTCCTTCTAAGGGGAGCAAAGACGTGTAGGAAGCAAGAGGTATAGACACCGGGACATCCTTTTGTGTCCTTAGATCCTCAGTCGTAAACCCTACGTATACCGCACCCTAAACCCTCAAAACCCAAACTGTTAAGCAACAACCCCAAAAAAAGCCCAAAACAACCTTACACCCTAAAGGCCCTAACGCCTAAACCCAGCAAACAGGGACTGCTTTTTGGGAGGCTACTCCTTGGGTGGACGAGTGGCCATGGCTTTTGCTGAGAGGCGGGCTTTTGTTTCTAGGGGGCTGGGAACTTAGAGTTGAGGGTTTCGGGTTTAGGGTTTAGTGGGGGCTCAGAGCTTCTAGGGATGCTGGTATCTTGGGTTTCGGTTTAGAGTTTTTGGGGTCTAGGGTGTTGTGTGAGGAGGGTCCGAGGGAAGCAACAAAGGGGCCCTAATCGTCAGAGCAAGGTTTTGTTTGTTGATGTCGCAGTAAAGGTACATCGGTGCGTTCAGGCCCCCCAAACCCTAAACCCCAAACACCTAAACCCTATACCCCAAGGCCTAAGCCCTAAACCCTGAACCCTAAACACCTAAACCCTGTACCCCAAACCCTGAACCCTGACACCACGAAGCCCTAGAACCCCCAAGGCAGAACCCGAGCTGAACCATAAACCCTAGCCGTGAAGCGAGAACCCGAAGCCCACCAAGCCAACGGGTATTGAAGCTCCGCTAAACCCTACCTTTCTAAGGACATAGAATATCAGAGCCAACGACCCAAGACATTAAGGGGCTACGGGTGTAGGGTTTAGGGCTTAGCCCTTATAAGCCCGAAACCGTGGGTTCAAGGACGCACTGAAGCCCTGTTTCCTTGCGTGCAGTTACCCAAAGAAGTGCGTCGGCCTGGTTGCATTGCCGGAGTCTCAGTGAATCACGTACGTCCGTTTTGGGTTGAGGGCTCTGAAAGTAGGATTTAATAGGGCTCATTGGGTGTTAAGAGTTTTCGGGTGGGTTGACGGAGTCGTAGGATGTTGCTTTAAAGTAAGGTCCATGGTTCCTATACATCTATGCCTCTCTATATATATATATATATATATGCGTACATACATATTTTCATTGACATTCCATTCTTTCACGGTACAGCAAGTACTTTGGGCCTGTAAAGGGGTGCCAGCGGGGTTCCATTTCTAGTACATGGGACCTTCGATTGTTTTTTTGTTTTTATGTTAGGGTGCAGGGTTCAAGGTTTGGGGTTGGGGTTCGGGGGATTTGGAATGAAGTTGACCTTTGTGACTGGCTTCTGTAGGATTCAGGCTTACCGTGTTGAAGAGCTCCGGTATAGGGCCTCAGGGTTTTTGTGGTTTGGGAGGTCTTCTCTTGAAGCAATAAAGAACCCTCGAACTGTAGGTTTCTTACGGTCCAGGTAGGACATCAGCTGAAGCTGCAGCGGCTCCGGATCGGCGTTGTTGGATAGTTGACACAAGAAAGTTGAAACAGAGATTAAGGGGGATCGGTGCTTGGATGTCCTGACCAGGTCCCTAAACCCTAAACCCTAAACTATTATGTTATGCTCTTTGGTGCACTCTTTGAGTTCTGCCATCTCTCAAAAAGCTACTATGCCCCAAACCCTAAACCCTAAACTACTATGTTATGCTCTTTGGTGCACTCCATCTCTCAAAAACTATTATGCCCTATAAACCCTAAGCACACTAAACTCTGAACCCTAAACCCTAAACCCTAAACGCTAAACCCTAAACACTAAACCCTAAACCCTTATGTTGCAACCTTCTTTGCAGAGCTTTCGCCGTTTCAGGAGCCGCGTGGCCGCGGCTTTAAAGTTCTGAGTGAAGGGCTTAGCGTTCCTTTAAGGGTTCTATAAGGGTTTAGGGTTTAGGGGTTTAGGGTTTAGGGTTTAGGGGTGTAGGGTTTAGGGTTTAGGGTTTAGGGTTAAGGGTTAAGGGTACCATAAGGGTTTAGGGTTTGGGGTTTAAGGGTCCATGCACCCAAAATAGTATACGGTACCTTTAAAGGGAGCTTGGGGTGTAGAGGGGGGCTGTGGGGGTTTGCCGGGGCCCTAAAGAAAGCCCCCCCTCCCCACTTGTTTCAGGGTTCCTCCGGAAAGCCTTGGGGGGCTCCGAAGCGCAGGCCCGTGACAACATCGGACTAAGCCATCGAAGCCTTGCCTTCACCCTTAAACCCTTAAGCCCAAAACCCGGCGACAGCTCGGGCTTGTTGGTGGTCTGCAGACCTGCACAAAGAGAGCCAGTGAAACTCTTAGCCTAGGGGCCCATGTACCTAAAATAGTCTATACTTTGGCCTTAAAGTAGTCCCTATATAAACCCCAAACCCTAAATCCTTATGGTACCTTTCTAGAACCCTTAAAGGAACCCTTTAAAGGTACAGTATACTATTTTGGGTACATGGACCCTTAGGGTCAGCCATCCGCCCAGACCCGAGGCTTCGACGTCGTCTATGCCCGTTTTTTTTTTCATACTTACCCTCAAAGGACTCATATTTTTAAGGCGTTTGGGCCCAAAGACCCTATTTTTAAAAGGCTTTTGGGCGATTTTGATGCTACGGGTTAGGCTGTTTTAGAAGGAGTTGCAGATTTGAGCAACTGCTCCGTATCTTTAATTTAGGGTGGGTCCAGGGTGTAGAGAATCAACGAATTATAGCAGCGAAGCGAGGCGCGGTAAGACTGCAACCAGACTAGCGACCTTACCCGAGGCGTGCTCACCCTAATGCGGTTTATGAGTTGTTGCAATTTAGGAGGGGTCTGGATTTGGGGTTTAGGGTATAGGGAAGACACAGAGGGTAATCTCGGAAACAGAAACCCTGGTCATGTTGCCTCAGCCTTATAAACCTTATAGACCCCACACGTGCAGTATCCCTAAAGATCCGAAATTCTCACAATCCTCGCTGATCCCAAAAAGAGCAATGACAACAATAGTCCGTGTATTGCTTGTATTGATCTAGATTCCTAAATAATTACCCATAGTATTTGGGGCATCCTCATTATCATGCTAGTAGAATCTACCCCGAAAACCCTATTCTATTCTAATTGTTAAGACCCCTCCCTACCCCTAAACCCTAAACCCCAAACCCTAAACCCTAAACCTTAAACCCTACCCGAAACCAAAAAAGAACCGCTCAAAGCAGATCCCGAGGTCAGCGAATCCAGGCCTCCAGAGCCCAGGCACCACCGGCTCGCCCGTTGGACCCTGGGATGGCGGGCTTGAGATTTCGAGGGTTTAGGGTTTAGGGTTTAGGTTTCATTTAGGGTTTTAGGGTTTAGGGTTTAGGGTTTTAGGGTTTAGGTTTTAGGGTTTAGGTTTTAGGGTTTTAGGGTTTTGGGGTTTAGGCTTTAGGGTTTAGGTTTTAGGGTTTTAGGGTTTAGGGTTGAGGGTGTAGGGTTTGGGGTAACAGGATTCGGCTTCTAGGGTTTAAGGCTGTTCTAAGTCTTCCTCTCTTAGGATATATAGGGTTAACGGCTCAGGGTTGAGAGATGGTTTCTTGTTAGAGGGTTTAGGGTTTTCTGGTTGAGGGTGACGGGAAATCTTTGTTTACAGTTTCGGCGTACTAGTAGCAGACTTGAGGGTGTTAGGGTTGTTTAGGGTTATCACAGGGTCTTAGTTGGGATCGGATTTGGGTCGGTTTTTGTTCATTCTTCAGTTTAGGTGTTTCGTTTTTGGTTTTTAAAGAGTGTTGGTTTTAGTTTGTGGCGCTTAGGGTTTAAGTTTAGGGTTGCGGGGTCCTCATAGGATCTTTATTTCATGGTCATATAGGTTGTAGCGTCGTATAGTTTGGGGGGGCTTTAGATGTCGTGATGGAAAGCCAGCTCGAGAAGCAGCTGAAGCTCCGCCAAGAGCAGCCGGTGACGGTGCGACAGGTTCTGCTTGTACTGGGTACTTGTGGAAGAATCCGGGAGTGAATTCTCTCCTGAGATAGTCCTCCCAAGTTTGAGCTCGGACGCTCGCCTCACCATCGCTCACCTAGTCCGAACAAACCCCTTCGTGATTGCCTTGGTTCTTGGTTCTTGAAGGGCGCCACCAACACTTGTCAAACAACGGTTCTAGAAGCTCGAGTTTGCAAGTCGCAGCTGGCAAACATCGTGTTAGCCACGCAGAACCATCGCCAACAAACCGCTTTGGAACCTTACTTCCTGACATCTTGAAGTACATCTGGTGTTACCAGCCAATCACGAGGATTGGAAGAGTTGCTTGAAAGAAGTGCAGGCACCACTTTGGTGGGTTGCCTCGCATCATTATCTCTGGGTATAGGAGGCCTCTTCGCAAGATCTCTGGACACTGGACCGGAAACAATGGAAGAGGGCACTGACTGCCGAATCAAACCTGGCGGGGGTTCCTGAACCCTAAACCCCTAAACCCTAAAAGCATAAACCTAAACCCTAAACTACCGTAAACCCTAA
>CAJNJA010010609.1:0-40332 GCA_905231915.1 Symbiodinium necroappetens
CGACGACTGATCCTTGCTGAGCATCCCAGTCATGTCCAATTGGTGGTTTCGGGTTTAGGGTGTGCTCACAACTAAATGCCCGACACCAGAGCATCGGAACGGCGGGTTTGATTTTGCGACGCTCGGCATCTGATGCGCATCTCTGCACCGTGGCTTCGCTTGGTTGGGCAATGAACTTGAGATCCCGTTCCTGCGTGAAGAGATGATTCTCGACATGAAGCCAAAGTTGCATGATGATTTGGGATTGTTCAGTTTTATTGTAATCCACAACTCCTGAAAACTGAAACGCGAACCCTAAATCTCAAACTCGACTTCCCCGGACCCTTAACCCCAAACCCTCAACCTTNNAAACCCTGAGCCCTAAACCTTTAAACCCGAACCCTGAAGCCCTTCCACAGCTGTAAACCCAACACCTTCAAGCGTAAATCCTACATTGGTCCCTCCATTCCTAGATGGGTAGTTCTCTAAATTCGGGTCCCTTTTAGGGGTCCTTTTTATAAGGGTGCCGTACCATAAGAGGGACCCAGCAAAGGGACCCTTAATTTAGCGAACGAAGCAGGTGTCAAAGCGGAGATTCTTTTTTGACCAGGAGCCTCCCTGTACTGGCGATTTTAAGTTAAAGTGGGGCGAAGGAGAATGGATCCTTATCAGAACCCTAAACCCTGTAACCCTAAAGCCATAGTGCCCCTTTGGGGGTGTAGGGTTTGGGGCTTAGGTCCTTTGTATAATCCCTTGCAGTACTCCTAAACCCGAGCTCTCTCATCTGTGCCCTTCAGACTAGGCCCCGGGCCCCCATTTCCGCTCTGCCGAGGGCCGGTGGTTATCAATGAAGCCCTTCTTCTCCAAGCTGTCCTCAATAGAGTGGTTTCGGGTTTAGGGCATTGGGCTTCGGGTTTCCGGGTTTAAGTTTAGGGTGTAGGATTTTCGGGCTTAGGTTACATGGTTCAGGCTTCTCTGAACAGCCGTGGGTGAAACCCTTACAGTAGCTGCGCTGGTATTCTGGCCAGGTGACTTCAGGGGTTTTCCATCGAGGCATGAAGAATTGAAACAGGGTGCGGGGGTATAGTATACTTTGACTGTATTTGGACTGTATGGGGATCGTATTATTAGGTATGGTTCCGGCGTGGGCATTCTGTATCAAAATGCCAAGCTGGGGCGGGTGTCATCTAGACTCTGGATCAGGGTTTAGGGCGAATGACTGGTTCTATAGGTTCTGGCAAAAGATGGCGAGGGTTTTACAACCTTGAGTCTAAAGCCTAAAGCGTTTGTATACGTACTGATACTTGAATGGGTAGCTTACTGCGGAAGTCTTCAGCGAAACCGCACTAGCCGTCACCACGAAGGAGATCCAAGTTTGTATGATAGTATAAGGCTGCCTACACCCAGAGGGGCACATAATTGCTACCTACTCGGCTACAAAGGCTGTGCCACGAAGGCGCCGCGGGATCCTTCTTCTGATTCGACATTCATGTAAACCCTACTGTTGATGATATAAGTCCTGCATGACCTTAAGGACCCTAAAACATGGGTCCTAACATATCGTATATTCCTTCTTATGGGCCTCAACCCTAAACCCTGTAATGCAGGATATATACCATCAGCCGTAGTTGCTTCAGGAAGCCGACGCTGGACCTAACGAAGTCTACGTCTTCAAAGCATTCGCAGAGCAAAGTCGAGACTGAGTGACAACGGTTTAGGTTTTTTTTTTTTTAAGGGCCTTTTCCGGACGCGGAAGACGGTTTAGGGGTTTAGGGTTTAGGGTTTAGGGGCCTCCCCAAAGCAACACCCCTAAACTCCTAAACCCCTAAAGCCTCAGCCCGCCACCCAGATCGGGGCTTCGCCGAGGAGGGCCGGCATTCGCATGTCCCGAAACCTGAGCTCTCTTCTTCTTTAACCCTAAACCCTAAACCCTAAACCTAAATCCCGTAAGCCCTAAGCCCTAAACCTAAATCCCCTAAGCCCTAAGCCCTAAACCTAAGCCCCCTAAGCCCTAAACCTAAATCCCGTAAGCCCTAAGCCCTAAGCCCCCTAAACCCTAAACCCTAAACCTAAACCCTAAGCCCCCTAAACCCGAAACCCTAAACCCTAAAACCCGGTGGGTTCTCGGACCTAGGCTCCCTGTTTGTCTGAACCTCTCATAGACCGAAGCCTTCCTGAAAGCTTGGGTGCGCGCAACAAAAAACAAAGCAACTATACTGCAACAGGGTTTAGGGTTTAGGGTTTCAAAAAAAACAGAGCAACAGGATGTGTCCAAAGAACCCTTCAGGTTTAGGACTTACGTTTTTACGGTCTCGGGCTGAGGGTAGCCGAAGATTCTCGTCTCATGAGCCGAATGCTCCACAAGAGGTGGGATGCATCGGGATCAGTAGGGACAGGTCTCGGGTTCAGCATCACAAATAAACAAACAGTGCCTTCTTAATATAGCGTGTTGTGTTGTGGCTGTGATTGAGACAGCAGTGTGATCTCGCCTGGGCTGCCAAGGCCATTCGATTTGACCCGAAGCCCTGTGACCTTTCGTCCCTGAATGTTTCTGCCTGTCTGTTTCTCTGTCTGTCTGTCTCTCTGTCTGTCTGTCTGTCTTCGTCCTGGCTAGTGGTCTTTGGAGGCCAGGTTGGCTCACTTGATCCTTTTTTGTCAGCGCAGTGGCCTGGTACACAGTCCTCTGTGTCTCTGTGTGTTTCCTCTGTGTCTGCTCTGTGTTTCCTGTGGTCTCCTCTGTGTCCCACACCCCCTCTAACCTTCGAGTCCCTGGCTGAAGACTCCAGCGCGAAGTCCCTGAGCCCTGAGCCAAAAATCCTCCAAGGCCTGAATCCCTGAAACCTTGTAACTCTCAAGTCCTGAAATCACTCAGCTCACCTACGAAGAACAAAGGGTAGCTTGCGGCCCCTCGAAAGAAGCAAAGGGTACCCTCCGGACCACAATGTGCGGGGGAAAGGTTCTACTCATCTTGTCGCAACATAAACAAACAGCAAACAAACATCCCCCACTACTGGATCCCCACATGTTAATAACACACATGAGAGGCAGAAGGCGTCAGCAGTATCCCAAAGTCGGCCGCTATTTTGGGGGCAGGCAACGTAGCACTGAATCCCCCCCAGTCCAGAAGCAACCACTTCGCGACTTTGTAGCAGCTTCAGGGAAGCTTCCTTAAGTCAACACACCGACACCCTGCCCGTTATGATGGATTAAAGTCAAGGCTGTAGCTGCGCAGCTGAGCCCCTAACAAGGCCTGCTCTTGCGACCTTCATGCCCTTGAGGGCATGCTCTATCAGGAACTCAATGCTGAATCCTCGAACTTCACCACAAAATCGCCAAGAAGCATGGAATCGGTATGGGGCACCTCGAACAGGGAACTTGCAAACCCTGAAGAAGCCTAACCCCCTAACCCCTAAACCCTAAAACCTCTACACCGCCAACAAGGCTCTAGAAGATCCATCTCTGGGCTACTCGTAGGGTTAGGGTTTCGAGGGTTTCTACGGCAGGGACTCAGGGTGTTAGGGTTTAGGATTTATAGGGCCCGGAAGGATCTCAAGACTAGAATCCCCTCCAAGAGGGATCCTTGACAGATCTGCAGAACAGCAGCACCCAAAAGGTACTCGATCAATCATTTTCCGGGTGACAAGTGGGCCTTCTTCAAGCCTCCAACCAATCTCTAGATCCTGTACATGGGTTGTAAGCTCCAAGACACTCAGAGAAGTATCAAGTGAAGACTAGAGAGATGCAAAAAACAAACCGCAGGCCTTCTCTTGCACACTCTAGCATCTGCAAAAGGTTTACATCTTGGGGAGCCGATACTCTAAAGCCTAAAGCCTAGTCTTTCATTTGCTGCCACGCCCACATCTGCAACAGGCAATCCCAAGTGTTCAAACGCCGAAAAGTGCGTCATCAAGGTGCGATTACCCGTCCAAATAGGGTCTAGGGTTGAGGATTTGAGGTGACATACATAGTAGCACAGCTCGAGAACAATCAGACCGGACATGTGCAGTTGAATGTAACAGGGGTTAGCGCAAACAAACGCCGAACCGAAAATCAGTTGCACCTCAGCTAGCCCAAAAAACCCTGAACCTGAAAGCCCTAGACCTGAACTCTGATAAAAGACGAGTACCCATAGGCCCCTAAGTAGTTCCTTGTTGGGATTACTATAGGATTCTAAATATAAACCACAAAAAGGAACTACTTAGGGGCCTATGGGTAAAGCTTTCATGAAATCCGATGAGGTTGTCGCAATCGCGGCCAAGCCGCATAGTGATCCAGGAAGTGATCCATTGCAGAAAGACCTGCGCACATGTGTTCTACTTTTGTCTTTTTCGAACGGTGGGTGGGGCTGCAGGGTGTAGATATTTGGGGTGCTCCGGCTTAGGGTATTGGGTTCTCGTCTAGGGGTCTTTACCTATCAGTACCATTCAGTACCTTTCTCACTCTCTTCTAGGCCCTGGCGTGGGCTACTTTCCAAAACTGGGTTTATGCAGGTTTTAGGTTTAGGGTCTAGGGCATCTGGTGCAGGGCTTTAGGGACTCAAGGGTTTAGGGTTTACGGTTGTGCGGGTTTAGGAATCAAGGTTCACCGGATGCCCGTGCATGCGTGGGCCTTCTTAAGAAACGTACTTTCGGCGACTACTGCTACTGCTGGTGCTAGTGCTTCTGCTACTACAACGGCGTCAACCCCAAATCTTCGGTGTCTCTCTATTCTGAAATGGACAAATTTGCCTCGCTTTCTGGAGCAACACTGCAGGCTCTCCTTGTTTTCACGTAAACCCTGCGAACGACCGGGCCGGAAGGCAGAGGGGCTACATATTTCAACAACAACACTCAGGGTTTTAGACATCCTTGTCATAAGCCCCTGGACCCAAGCGAAACAGCGTGTGTTTTAGGTTCCATTGCCATTGGGTTTATACGGTAACTCGGTTTGGGAGTGCCTTAGTGTAGGGGGCCTCAGTAATTAGAACAGTGTTTCGGGGTATACTATACTACAGTTAGAGTAAGGGCCCCCCACCCCCAAATTGTATAGGTAGCTATCAAGGCCCCTAGATTATGTCTGAAGCTTACACATTGAAGCCCCTTTGAGAAATCCGGATGAACAGGAATCTTGCTACCAGGGGCCTAGGGGGTCTTGCGTTTTTCTGAAGGCCCAGGTATTCGATTGTGGGATCGTGGTGCCACAGCGGCATGCTGCTCTAAGGAGCTTCCGTAAGGCAGAACACCCCATGAAGTACGTAAACAAAGCCGTGGAACCCAGAATGAAAAATCAAGTTGCGCCTAGATCTCTACAAGCGTTGCAAACCTTGTGAATGCCTGGATGTGTAACCCGAAAATGCAAACCTGCCTTTGCGGGTCTGGACATCATAGGGCACAGCAACGCTTCCTTCTTGAAGCGTCCAGTGATGGACATCAATCCTCGGCAGTCTACTAGGGGAGGTGTAAAGCTTCAACTTTCAGGCCTTGCAGTTTCCTTGTAGCTCAATACCATGCAATACCGCTTCCTTGATTGTCGCCTGCTTTACAAATGTCATTCTTCATAGTGTCAGCATTGAGGATCGAAATTTAGTCACCAGCGGTGTCGATGTTGTCAGTTTTGCTATAGTCACCAAGGCTTCTACTGCAGTACCACCAACACGTCGACGACAGGGCCGGCGAACACCACGACGACGAGCACTACAATTGCTACTACTCTATTTACTTGCTCGCGCAACAAGTCTTAAGGTATTTACACCCAAGAACCACTGACCACGCAAGTTTGGAGCCTTCGATCTTTCTTCCTTCTCCCCGTCTTGTTTACTTTTATTGTGTTTTGCTTTATTTTTGGTTCTCTCTCTCTCTCTCTCTATATATATGTATGTACAAACATTCATGTATCTATGCGCAGCCAGCAAGAATTTAGGAACGTCCAAGTTGGGGCTGTCGGGCTTACGGTACACAGCATCCTACACTAACGGCAAATGCCGAATCTGAAGTGCCCCATAATAAACTCAAACCCCCAACACCCAGCACCCAAACAACCCAAGCATGAACGCCTTCACTTCCTCATCCCCTACACCCCTACATGCAAACTCCCTAGACCCTCTACGCCCATGAATGCAAACCAAGTTTCTACAACCACCCCTACCAAAATGAACTGTCGTTGCCGAGCCACTGGTCGCGCATGTAGAGGTCGCATAGGACTGCGCTGCACAGAATATGACCTTGGAACGGTTCGGATTCAGGATTTCAGGTCCAGGTCTTGAGGGTGTAGCGTTTAGGGTCTAGAGGCTCAGGGATTTTTGGTTTAGGGTCGAGGGGTTAGGGGCTAAGGTCTAGGACTTAGGGTGCAGGACTTTTGGCTTTACGGTTTGGGGATTTTCTTGATCTTGATGCCAACCGAGTGTTTGGGGGTGCAAGGGTTCAGAGCTTCAAGGCGGAAGGGTGTAGTCGAGATGTGACAAGCCCCTGTGATCGCGGATCTTTCATAATTCATATGGCAGTTTCCGTAAATAAGGGATACCTTAATTTGGGGTCCTTATAATAAGGATCCTACTATTTAGGGTACTCTATTAGTGTCCCCTATTTTCGGAAACCCCCATGTGTATACCACCGTTCATGGCAGTCGGCCCCCCACGCCCTCTCGAAAATGGCTTGGGGGTGGTTCCATGAGCCCTTGGATGACCACAGGCCTGCCTAGTCAGAGGGTAGGGCACGGAGAGTTTCATTGAAAGAGCCTCAGGGATAGCACTACTAAATGGCCCGACCCCCATATGATCTATGTCTGATGTCGCTTTGTCTGCAGCGTTGTCTCAAACTCGATCTGCCGATGCGTGCAACTGCTTTCCGGAGCTAGTATTGATGATTGTGATGTTGAACCTGCGAAGGCTGCTGCAAATCCAACGCTTAACAACTTCAATCGACAGCTTGCCGGCTCACCTGCACCCCCCCCCCCGGTGGTCCTGGGCTTATGGTTCTGCACATTTGACATGTGCTTTTGAGCGTTTGGCATGCATTTGAACACTAAGCATCCACAGCTACTAGTAGCATGCACCCCAAACTCCGCTGGCTGGGCTGGAATATAGAGAGGGCCTGAGCTATCGCTCAGAAGAGGGTGTTGGGGCATGTAATACTATAGTCATGTCATGTAGTAGCAACTTTCGCAAATATACCCTAAACCTAATACCCTAAACCCTAAGCCTATACCCTAAACCCTATGCACTAAACCCTATACCCTAAACCCTACCCCAAACCCCAAAACCATTATTCCTGCTAACTCCTCAGACCTCTGTAGTTGGGTTCTGGTCTTCGGTTTCTGGCCTTGGAGTTTCGGCTTTAAGGCTTTTGGGGGGTGGAGGTTTAGGGCCTCTGAGTGCTCTAAGGTTTAAGATGTAGAGAGACCTTCTTATGTGGGAAGTTCTCTAAGTTAGGGTCCCTCCTTTAGGTCCCCGATCTTACTAAGTACGGCACCCCTATCAAAGGGACCCGAGTTTGGAAACCTACCCATGTGGAGCTTAAGTTTTGGTGTGTTAGGGCTTCAAGGCTGCAAAACCCTAAACCCTAAACCCGAAACAATGAGGAGAGCTCCATCACCGTAGTACTTGCACACTCGTTGGCCAACCACGGAATGCTCCCAGTCCTGGCACGGCCCAAAAATAACCCTAAAGCTCTTCAAGCTGTAAGTTTCGTTAGGGTTTAGGGTTTAGGGTTTAGGGTTTTTGTTTGAATGCTTTGTCCGACCACACTATAAGGAATCCCTCGAGTTTCGGGTTTTTGAGTTCAGAGGTCTGGACTTGAAGTTTCGGTGTTCGAGGGCTGGACCTGTGATGCAACTTTCTGCCGAACATAAGCTATGACATCAGACACTTCGATGAATAGTTTTGGAAGCCGCAGGACCAGGGCAGAAACACACAAAGTATAAGCATGAACAAGAGCCTAAAGTGAAATGCTAGCTGGCTCGGCTGGTCGAAACTCTGCACCCTGAGCACCACGCTTGTGCACTGTAGGAGTTCCATATTCTTATGGGTTTACAACTTTCTGTGGCTCTTCGGTGCCTCACAACGCTTACGGTAATGCCATGCAACGCTTCCGGGTGCGCAAAGTGACTGTTTAGCTCACTTGGGCAGTAAAAATCCTGAATCCAACGCCTAGTCCAAGTGTGCTGGAGCGGTGCGTGCCAAACTCGATGAGTGGAGGGGCTTTAAGCTTGAAAGGCTTGAACTAGGGTTTCGGGTTTGGGGCTTAGGAGTTATAGGGCTTAGGGTTTAGAGTTTAGGGCTCCGCAAAAGGAACCTCTCTCACCACGCCATACATACGCGGTCAGGCTATAAGTCGAATGACTGCAGGGATCAAGTTTCAGGTCTGCTGGAAACCTGTGCTCCGCTGAATGAAAGAGCCGACGGAGGACTTCCCCTGACCAAGCAATGGTTCTCGAACCACGGCAAGTTCATAGTCCTAACCGCTAAACTCTAAACCCAATACATTCAAGAAATTTGAGTCAGGGATGATTCCGGAACTTCCCTGTGGGCCCAAAGCTTAAGCTTCGGGTCTCCAAGGACGGTATAAGACACTGAAGAATTTGCAGATAAGCCATGGGAGACCTAGACGAAGCCACATTCAAACTCGTGGGTTCTCGCTTCATATAGGGGCCTTACCAACTTAATTACAATAGGCTTTTCGGGGTAATAATTGTGTTTTTTATTACCAAACCCTAAGGACTATAGTATTAGTACCTAGTAACTATTCAGGCTTGCTTGTTCTGCCATTTCGAGTCCTGTCGGCGCGAGTTCGCGCTGATCAGCAAGCCCCTGAGCAGGAGGTAAGCCTCCTCGGCGTGTAGGGAGGTAAGATCTCTAAGGGCAGTTCTCTAGGTTAAATCAAGGTCCCTTTTAGGATCCTTCTTTACGGGTGGCGTAATTACGTAGAAATGGACAAATTTGGAGAACTGCCCATTTGTCTTGGGGGCTTCGGGTCTGGGATAGGCCCGACTTAGGGATAGAGGGCCTAGTGTTCAGATTTAGGGGCTTAGGGTTTTGGCCCGATAAGGCTTTAGGGGTTAGACAACAAGGTAGAGTTGCATAAACCACCCTACTTAGAGACAGAGATTCAGGGCCATCGTGCAGCGCAGGGTTGAAAGTACCTTAAAAAGGATTGAGTGCGTAAGCTTCTCCGATTTGAGATTGATGTCGAACGGTTTAGGTTTCAAGGACTTGATGTCTCTCCGAACGCCGTGATTCTTACTACAAGCAGGATCCCTATTGTAATGCTTCTGGTGGCTCGAGGCTTGTCAACTGGGGAGTTACCTTCATGAGCAGGGTCCCAAAACCGTGAACCCAAATCAGTCTGGGTGCTCTTGTTAGCATAAATAACATCTACCCCTAAAGAACTGCAACATGGTTACGACATGATAGGATAGAGGGTCGCAAATACATCGGTATATCATATTAAAGAACCCTGAGGAAAAAGTATTGGCAACAATTCTTTCCCCTATACAAAAGCTCTGCTGGTCTGCTCCTTGCAGACTTAGTAAACAACGTGCATCAAGAAAGCATAATATCTAAACTGACGAAGACTTGGAATCCTCTCAAAACATCAGCTTCGTACTTGGGGCATAAGGCTTCAGGTAAATCTACGAAGCACTCACCCATGAGTTTAAACCGTCTCCCAGCTGCAGAGAGAGACAGGCCGAAGGGAACGATCTTGGGATGCTCCGGATCAATCTGCACTCGCGCAGACACGACTTGTCTACAGGTTTACGAGGACTTGGGTGCAGGATTACCTCCAGACCCGAAGCCAAGATGTGCTGTGCGGGGTGGGGATGAAGGAAGTTCTGAGCCCAATGCCCTAAACTCCCAAAGTGTAAACCTCCAAAGTTGACACTTCAAAGCCCGAACGGCACTACAGTGTAAGGAAGCCCGTCCCCAAAGACTGAACAAAATCCGCACCGTCCTGGCTATGTATCCCTATGGAAGATTCATAGAGGTATGGTTTTACCAGGTAACCTACGAAAGACCCCTTACGGGATGTTTCGTTTCTTCAGTAACAGCCGTACAGAGGAGATAGCCTTCGGAACTGCGGACCCGCCGGAAGCTCAGTAAGCTTGCTTCAGTTCCGACGCCTCTCGCATGCTTCATGCCAATATTCCCAACTGTCTTTGGGCATGCGGGTCACGCCGAAGTGAATGCTGCATTCGTGGGTAGTCTAGGGCTGTCTACTGAGCGACCTTGAAGTCCTTACAACTTGCATGGCTCTATCGGCTTCAAAACAATAAGGTACTGTATGAGATGCACAACGTTTCAGGGCCCAAAAGCAATGTCTTTCCACACAATCTAAGGGACAATAACGGTTTCAAACGAACCGAACAAAACGGGCAGAGACCCTGACAGTTCAAAGTTTGGTAGTAATGAAGAACTGAGTCACAGACTGGCCCTGTGCCCCAAAACCAAAACATCCCCAAATCCTACAGCCTAACCCCTAAACCCTTACCCCTACAGCCTCGATAGTACCCAGAGATCCCAATACCCCTCAATTAAGGCATATACCCTACATTAAAAATTATAGGCGCCTATGGTTTTGAGGTCTACTCTTTAATTCAGGGGCATTTGGATCTTTGCAAAAGGGTCGAAGCTCCAGTTCCAGCGCCTTGTAGTCGGAGGCATGGGAGCCGCTCTCCTCGCTGTCCTCCTTAGCCTCCGATGCCGAGTCCTGCGGCATCCGATGCTATCGATGCTTTGGGGTTTAGGGTTCAGGGGGTGGTCGTTCGAGGACAAGCCTCTTTCTCGCAGAGGTAAAGCACGAAACGTACTCGGAAACAACTCCCCAGGCCCCCTCTCCGAAACAAAAACATAAGGGTAGCCGCATGGTTGCACCGAAAAAGCAAATGCTCGTCCGAATGTTAGCGGTTCCCGAACGCGCGTCCTTCTTGGTTTGGATTTGGGGAGCTTCTAAAAGGCCGGCGCTTGCAATCTACAGCCCCAAATAAACCTCCGGATGTTTCGGAGCCGTCGGAAGGAAATGGGGTTTAGCTTCAACGCCATGTCCTTAAGGATGTTAGCTACTATATCCAAACAAGAACAGAACATGGTGTCCTGATTCATCAAGATCCTAGTTAATAAGGGCCAAGCTGGGATGATTCATCAGGGAAGAGGGCAAACTTGCAAACTGCCCCGAAGGGTGCAGGAGAAAAGCTGAATCCAGGTTGCCGGCTGTGGGGCAAACCCGGGCTGTATGGCTTTGGGGCTAGCTAGTGCACGGAATGTTGATGCTTTCTTCATGGTAGTCGCCACGCATGATTCATGTCATGAGTTGGTGAAAACCTAAGCGGCAACCAGCCAGGTCCGCGCATCCTAAAGAACTATATCCCTCGCTGCACGATGTCGGCTAAATTTAACCTTCCCTTTCACTACCAGCAACCCTGGAAGCTTCATTGCTTACCGAAACCCTAGGCCCTAAACCCTAAACCCCTACACCTACCGTCCCAGAGTCTCACTGTGGGCGGCTGCTAGCTGCAAATGTGTCTCGTCCCAAGAAGCAGTGAAGAGCTGGAGGAACGGATGATAAGTTTCCTCAAATGCTACATAAGCCCTAAAGCAGAGCTGATGCTCGGTTTCAGGGTCCTAAGCCCTACTACTGTTGATGGTATAAATCCAGCATTACATTAAGGACCCTAAACTATGGGAGTTATGGTATATTCCTTATTATGGGTAATGCAGGACTGATATCATCAACCGTAGTGTTCAGGGTTTAAGGCCCCGAAACTCCTCCTGGCCATCTTCCTCCGGTGGCTTCTGCTCTTCAACCGCGAAGCTGTGCTGCTCCTGGCTCCCCTCCCGAACCCCCATGCGTAGCCTCCTCGTCCTTCGTGTATGCACCTATGTACTGCAAGGTACTGTACTGTACTGTAAGGCTAGGGCAAAGCACCGTACTGCCATGCAATGCCAGGAATGAAAGGGAATGTCATGAAAGCACGTATGCACAGACGTATGAAGTACAGGGTAGGTGAGTACGTGCACAAGGGCATATGTACGCACGTATGTGTTAGATGCACATGTATTTGTGTGCGTGCACACTTACATACATGCATTGTTCAAAGAACTTCTGCACATAAGTTGAAAACCTTGAGGGCCACAAGTCACAAGCCATTGATAAGCTCGAAATTGCAGTGTGGCGAGCCATGCAACACGCACATTGCAATTCTTGCGTCGCATCGTTATGTGGTCCTGCCCCAGCAAACAAATCAGCCTCACTGGAATGGTTCACGCTGCATTAACTATTCACTCTAAACCCTACTTGGCCCCAGAAAATATGATGCCACGACTACGACGTCCACGACGACTTCTAGTGGTAGTATTAGTACGAGAATCTGGACTACGAACAAATCAACCGGAACCTTAGCCCTGTAAACGCTGCAACCAGGGGAACGGCCACCTCCAGGGCTGCATTGGCCTTGGAGCGTGGGGAGTCGGGCACCTGCAGCGTCTGTTGTTTTCTTATCTTGCTTGTTGGTCATACTTACTAGGATCCGAGCTACAGAATTTGGTTCGAGGATCCTCACCATAAACTTGCTGAGCCCGAAATGGGAACTGCGATGGAGACGGAGACCTCAAGACTAGGGTTTCTGGAAGCGTTTACCCAATGATTAGGAAACTCCGAGGAACCGTATGACAAACTATTCAGGCCTCTTTATGACCAGTACTCGTTGTAATGGTTCTTATCGGGACTATATGACTCCACACAAAATGCGCGTACCTACTACAGGATGAGGGGCTTTAGGAAGTGGTCAAGATTGAGACTTTGAGTGCCCTCACCATATGAAATGGGCTCTCTCTACTTATTTACGAAGACCCTGATCGTTCATTTCAAGTTCAAGCAGCATGAGCGTGGCGTGACGGAATCGCGGGTTGAGGCCGGTTTAGGCTTTCATGTTTCCGGGCTCAGAGATTGGGGTTTAGGGTTTAAGATGGTTTAGGCTTGGCTTCAGGGCTTTCATAGTCTAGGGGCTGAAGAATCGAGGACGTCTAGAGTTGCTGCTTTCCAGTTCAGGGGTTCAGGATTCTCAACCCTTTGGGGTTTGGGGCAAGGCTCAACGATTTTCAGGCTTTTTGGGGTTTGGGCCTTCAGGTTGTCCGAAATGATGTCTCTCTTCGTCATGACAGAGAGATGTTGGCGCAGGTACTTCAGCAGCAACAAACTTGGCTGCGCAGTTCTTCTGGAAGCTGCAACACTAGGAGGGGGCCCTGGGGTCCAGCGCATCTTTGGCTGCAGGACCACACCGGCAAACCAACCGGGGCAATACTGGCCGTCACCTGACATGCCCAATTCGTTTGACAGCATTCTCATTGCGCCAACATTCCACCAAACCCTAAACCCTTCCAATTCCCTGGGGCGACCTTGCTTCTGGATGACCAGGGTTTCCAACCGGGTGCAGGGTTGACACACTCGAGTTCGTAAAAGGCCAGTTTCCCTAAGTCATAAACTCTCATTGAACCTTGTGTTGTATTGTGTTTAAACCGGTAAACCGGTGAACCCTAAAGAATAACGCTAGTACCATTGTATCTAGGCCCCAAAAAATCATGTCCTCTGCAGCCCTGGCACATCTCGTCCGGCCAGCAGCTGATCGAGTGTGCATCCTGACTGACAGCAAGTTCAGAGCCAGCTTCGGGGTTAGGAGAACATTTGGAGGGATTCCTGAAGGTTTTAGGGTTTCGGTTAGGCCCTGACTCCTAAAAGCAAGTTCAGGTTAGGCAAACTGGAGCCGTTTAGGATTGTGATGGTCTGACAACCCCACATGGGCACAGTGGTCACAACGGGTCCACAAGTGGCAAACAACCATAGGACATGTGTATGTATTTGCGATGTACTCAGTCCCATGATCCTTTAAATGCACTCGGAGGATCATGAGACTTCGTACGTCGGGATACAAGTACCCTAATTAAGGGGTATAAGTAGATGTAAGTATTAGCTGCCTTGCTTATAGCCTACTTGCGAAGTCCCTCGAGCTTGTAAGTATATCCCTGCAATTTCGTCCTGTTTACTGGTATGAGAAATGGGGAAGCCCAATTTCCAGAGGGGTCGGCTTTGCAGTCAGCCATTAGGGTTTAGGGTTCAGGGATGTTTAGGGTTGAGAACCAATCCGAGTATTTCTTCTGATGATTTAAACAGTGCCGGAGATAACAACATTTTGTGTAGACTGTAGTAATAGGGGCCTTAATACTTGGAATAGGGTTTGGGGGTATGTTCTATGTATTTTAGGGCTAATAAATCAATTCTCAATCCGGGGGATCCTGAGGGTTCTGGGGCTCTCAAGGAAGTCATGTTAAAGGAAACTACAGGTGGGGAGTTTAGGGTATATAGGGCTTCTATAAGGCTTCCATAAGGTATATAGACCTTCTATAAGGCTCCTATTATCGGTAACTACCCAACTGAAAACGTCCTAGATCATGGCCCTGCATGGATCCCTGCCTGTGAGCCGCATCACCAGCTGGTCCTCTCTGGAGAACCAATGCAAGCCGGTTTTGGAACAAAGGGCTTCAGCGTTGCTCCCTAAACCCCTAAAACTCTAAACCCAAAACCCCTAAACCCCTTAACCCCTAAACCCTAAATCCCAAAACCCCTAAACACCTAATTCCCCTAAACCCCTAAACCCCAACCCCCAAACACCCAAACCCTAAACACCCAAACCCTAAACCAGGGCTCCGGGCCTTCGCTCTGTCACTTCCGGCTGTTCATTGCGAGGCTTCTACGAGGCCTGAAGGTTTAGGGTTTAGGGGTTTCGGCCTTAGGGGTTTAGGGCTTAGGGGTTTAGGGGTTTAGGGTTTAGGGCTGCGGCATAAGTTGGCTTCATTCGGCACAACACGATTCCGCAAAATGTTTTTCGGAACAGTTCCGAAAGCAATGGTCATGAGAGATCTAATGTAGGGGCCTTGACAATTAGAACGGGGTTCAGAGTTACAAGAAGACGATGAGTGTTGGGTAGAAGGTCGAAACGACTAACTATTCAAACTCCTGTACTATCAGATTTGAGACCGGGGGTTCAGGCAGCTCTCTGCACCATAAATGAACCCAATCATCTCAAACCGTACAACCACATAAGCTACATTACAGTAGAAGGATAAACTAAGCCCTAAACCCTAAACCGAACATAACCAGCATCCGCTAAACCCAACTCCTGTACCCTGCATTGGCCCAAGCCCCTAAACCCTGAAACCCTTAACTCGAAACCCTAGACCCCTAAACCCCCAGACCCTAAACCCCTAAACCCCTAAACCCCTAAACCCTCAACCCCTAGACCCTAAACCCTTAAACCCTAAACCCCTAAACCCTTAAACCCCTAAACCCTTAAACCCTAAACCCGAAACCCCAGACGAAAGCTCGCATAGTTATGGTCCTTCTTTGTCAGTAGCGGGGCCGTCTTGCCTAGGGCCCAGCCACCGTGCTTCTTGAGGATCATCGTCGGGTCGTCGTACATCCTAGGCTAGGCACGGCCCCAAACATTGGGATAACTAGGATGTAGCGGTTTTGGGTTTGGGGCTGTAGAGTTTAGGGTTCAGGGTTAGGGCTTAGGGCTTGGAGGGTTTAGGGTTTTAGAGTTTTGGGAATCAGGGGGTAAGGCTTAGAGTTTCGGGAGCGGCCTAGGGTTGCGAGGAGCCATCGGAGCGGCGTGGAAATTCCTGCCGTCATTCTCCCTACTAATATGCCAGAGTTGCACTGTTGCAGGAGCTGTTGGAAGGTATGGCCGTGTTCCCCAGAGCCCCCATTAACCCGTAAAAACAGGGGTGCCGTAATACCTAGTAGCTCTTCAGTCGTTATGGACCCTAAACCATAAGCCCGAATCAGTCTTTATATGGGGGTTTCCGAAAATAGGGGGACCCTAACATAGTACCCTAAATAGCAGGATCCTGATCATAAGAACCCCAAAATAAGGTACCCCTCATTGTCGGAAACTCCCCTTTTGTTTTTCTGGGGAGATACCCGGTCCAGATACCAAGTGTACTTCGCTACTACTGGGCGACGTCGTATGAGACCCTCTATAGACGTAAACCCTAAATCCTACACCCAAAATCCCAAACCCTAACATCCCTGGTTCTTCAAAGATTTTCATAGCGACCCTCTATCGAACACTCAAAGGCAACGTCGATCAGGGAACCCAGGTTGGGGTCCAGGGTTTAGGGTTCAAGGATTGAGGGCACTTCCTTTCCCTGCCAAGAACCCTAAACCCTAAACAGTAAACCCTAAGACCCTATTCCCTAAACGCTAAACCCTAAAACCCTAAATCCCTAAACCCTAAACCCCAAACCCTAAACCCTAAAACGCTGAGACCCTAAAACCCTAAACCCTCAAACCCTAAACCAATCCAAGTGAGCCAAGATTCCTGGCATGGTCGAAGCTGACATCCTTCGCGTCTGCCATGATGTCTTCGTCACCTGGGTTGGGTTTAGGGTTTAGGGTTTAGGGAAGTTCACTTCTTCTGGTGACTTTTATCAGGAAATGAAGCCAAACAACAAGAGCCAAGTCGCCATCCACAAGGACATCGTTGACCGGCAAGTTGTACATACCTGCCGGGAAAGCATGCAAATGGGTAGTTCTCTAAACTGCTCCTTTTAGGGTCTTTTTCACAAGGGTGCCGTACTATATTGGGGACCTAAACAGGGACCCTAATTTAGAGAACTACTCAACTACTCAAATGGCTTAGAGTTCTTTGGAAGGAGAGAGCTGTTCTGAAAGCCAGCGTGGCGAACATAACCCTACTAGCATGACATTTTCCGAGACGAACATGCACAAGAGCATGCGTTCTGCTTGGTGGTGTAAGCAACAACTCAGTTCATGTCCATGCTAAGACTTTCGACTAGCGCTCCGGTTTAGGGTTTAGTTGTTTAAGTCTTACGGTCTTTCTCTGGCTGGGCATGCTGAGTGCAGCATGAAAGTCCGCAGTCTTGCGAAGCAACACGGCTGTGTGCCCTGCAAGCCCCAATCCGGTTTCTGAACCCATGGTTTAGGGTTTGGGGTTTAGGGTTTAGGGAACTGGGGTGTGGGGCTTCAGGATATTAGGCTCTCAGAATTGACAGTCAGGACGGGCATTGGGGGCAAGGCAAAAAACTAACATCCGTCACATCGGGCAAGGGACGCTCATCGTAGCTGTGTAGCATGTAGCGCCGACACATGCTTATTGCATCCAGGCAAGTCAAACAGCAAGAAGAGGGGGCAGGGTTTGTACCAAATGCAGCAACAATGTCAGGGACTCTCTGGTTCCCTGTTGGGGCTATATTCAAAAAATGCTCATTTTCAATCCTTAGATGGGTTTTATTATAACAACGGTTCAATCCTTATTATTGGGCTTTATTGTAACAACTGCAAAATTGTAGCCAACAGGCACCCAGCTAAATAGGGAGCATAGCAAATCAGAACCCATCTCGGGAGCTCAGAGCAGTCCCTGAGGCCCAAGCAAAGCAGAACCAGAGCTTAGAGTTGGGGTTCCTTTAAGGGTTGGTTCCTTTAGGGGTTTTCGGCCTTAGGGTTTAGGGTCTTTCGGGTTCCCAGAGCTGTAGAGGCAGAGGTCCAAATTGTCAGAGCTTAGAGGTTAGAGAAGGTACAGTCTTCCCGGGTTTCGGGTTCAAAAGGGATCAGGGTTTGGGGTGTGGGGTTCAGGAAGTATTTAGGGTTTTGGATTTGGGGTTCAAGGGTTTTACAGTAGAAGCCTAAAAGTTGGAAACTCAATCGCCTCAATCCGCAAAGAGTAATGTATAGGGAATCCCAGCACCATTTGTCCTTAATCCCGTTTCCAACTTTTTGGGGTTACTAGCCCCAGACCCTAAATCCTAAACCCTAGGCCCCAAACCTTAAAACTCTAAACCCTAAACCCTAGAACCCTAAACCCTACACCCTAAACACCTAGCCAAGGAACGCATAGCGTCGATCATCTCGTCGTACTGGCCCTCGAAGAATCGGTCTTGCACCAGGAAAGCCTTTCGAGAAAACCCCCCCAACAACCTTTTAAGGGTTCCTTTGAGGGATCTATAAGGGTTCCATTCAGTGTTCCTATGGGTTCCTTTTCGGATTCTTTTACGGGTTCCTTTTTTGGGATCTTGAACAGGCTTAGCTACGGAACGTTCGTTAGAACACGCGTACTTCACCAGGGAGTCTGCACGGAGGGCCGCCCCGCAGCCCCAACCCGGAGCTTGCAACCAAATCTTTTAGCTTTGGCATGAGAGCTAAGGGCTTAGGAGTTTAGGGCTTAAGGTTGAGGGTTTAGGAGTTAGCAGTCTAGGGCTCTAGGGTTTGGGGTTTAGGGTTTAGGGCTGAGGGCTCAGGAAGAGGAGGCATTACTAAACCCTAATGAACCTTAAACCCCTAAACCCCTAAACCCTCTACACGATGTCAGCTAATGGCGGCCTGCGCCCTTTCCCCGAAGATTTAGACCTCAAGCCCCCGACCCGAGTCCCTAAAGGAGAAAGCTTCCCAAGATCCTCAAATCCTAAACCTCAACCCCAAACACCTGAACTCCAAACCCTCAGCCTTAACCACCTGAACCCACAACCCCGGAAGAAAACCTCAACCCCAACCTACGCCCGAAATCCTTGAGCTTTCAGCCCGCAGCTCTCCATCCGAAGTCCATGTGGGATGAAACCACCGGCCCTGTATTTGGGGTTTAGGGTTTTAGCGCTCACGGTTCAGAGCCAGGGTTTGAGTGTTTAGGGTCTGAGGGTTTTTACCACCCCTCTTGAAAAGGACCTCAACTCCCACTCTAACCCACAACCCTCAACCCCAAACCCCCTGAAAACCCTAAACCCTTTTTCAGTGTCCCCTGACCGGCGGTCCTGGACGTAAGGCCCAAGGAGGAAGGTCCGGGGAATCTCGCCATAGCCCGACCTAATGGGAGAGGAAGGAGCCCTTGTTCAGTACGATTTAGGGTTTAGGGAAACCTGTCGTGCACACCCACACACACAGATCATAACTAGTCATAACCTTACCTAAACCGCCCTCGCAGAACTTAGCGCTCAAAAACGGAGTGACTACAGCTGACCTGCGGCTGCAGACCTGGTCTCGAGGAGCCAGGATTCCTAAAAGACGAAGGCAACCGACAGTTTCTTGGGCAATGGCTGCTGAATGCATGAAGGTTTTGAAAGGAGCGGCACATGCATGTACATGCAGCAAGCATCACCTACCTGTCTGTGTATACGTATAAATACACATACATGTGCATATATATATACACACATACTTTCATACATGCGTACACACATATATTCAAGCACGAAATAGTTACCAAACAGTAGGTGTCTGTTGTGCATTTGAGCCTTCGACATGTATCTATACTTGCTTGTACAATCTGCACCTGTGCATGTGTGTGAGCATGCGTCTCCTTTCTATACATACATACACATACAGTATACAGTCAGACACACACGAGCGCATAATTTGTGAATGTGCGTGCCTTGTAAAGTTTAATTGGTAGGTCCCAAGGGAGCCAAGCCGCCACTGGTCGTCCATGGTCTCTGTGATGTAGTTGAGCAGCACGTCGTGGTTAAACCTCCGCTATTACTGATCTCGAGTAAACTGCCCTTCTAGTGAAAAGCTAGAGCAATTAAGCCCCAAAGCGGGTTGAAATTCAATGTTGACTTTTGCCACATCCGTGCTCACACAGAACAACAAAACATCGAGACGTCCCATTCTTGTGCTCTTGCATGATTACAGCTTCTTCTGAAGAGATGGTTCTCTGCCGTCAAAAATTGACTGAATTTCTTGTCGTGCAAGATTCAAGCGAAAGCCAACAACAACAGGGGGCTTTCAAAATCAAGCTCCTGAAGACTCGAGCCCTCAGGAGCTTCGCTGACGCTCTGAAGCTCCTGAGGGCTGGAACTTCAGAGTTTCAGAAGGAATTCATGAACCACGCCTGGCATGCAATCAAAAAATCACAAAAAGGACTACGTACTGCCCCATGTGAGCTTGAAGACAACAGAACACACGCACCAAAACAAAAAAGCAGGCACAAACCAACGCACACACACACACATGCACTGAAGTTTGAACCTACCAACCTGGTTTAGGGTCTGCCCCTGACAATCTCAAGTTGCAGAGTCTCCTTTTGAGGGTTTAAATTGAGGTCACTCAACTGGGTGCTTGTTGAAGCACTCCGTGAACGCATTCCAGTGCAGGCTCCGGAGTCAAACACCTCAGCCCTAAACTCAACCCTACCTAATCTGTTGAGCACTAGGTTTGGAGTAGGGTTTAGAGTTTAGGGTGTAAGTGCTGCAACCCCAAATACCTAAAACCCTTGCCTTGAATCTTCGACGACCCGACAAGGGGCTGTAGCTGAAATTTTCGTCGCATGTACTCCTCGAAGAAGCCCGCGAAGGAAGTTTCCTGCTGGCACGTGCCATAGCCTACCCAAAGACTCCAATGCCACTCGATTCGATTCGTCGATTAGCCCATTTTGGGGACGGCGGCGGCCGAACCCAGGTACTATTGCCGAGTTTGCGGTCTCAGCACCCAGTTTGTGCCAAAAGGCCTTGTTGGAGGGGTGGCCACATCATGCAGGGGGCACTTTTTTTTGCGAAAGGCCTAGGGTTTGGGTAGCAGACCCTAAACCCTAAACCCTGAAGGGCGGAATGGGAACCCTATCCTTCAGGGTATCTAGGAATTTTGGCTGCTTGTTCCCGCCCAAGACCCTGAGCACGAAGCCCCGAACCACGAAATTCCTAAACGCGAAACACAAGAGTCCTAAAGAAAGGATATCAGCAAGTGGTTCTGCCAAGTGGTGGATGTCTCCGAACGCATGTGGACGTTTAGACTATTCGGGATCCATTTTCAGAATTCGGGTCTACAGGTGTAGCCTGTATAGGGCCTGAGGGGTACGAGGGGCTTCAGAAATTAACAGGTCCAAACTTGGATCCGCAATTCAGAATTCAGGGTCTGCATTAGCGCCCCCAGTCTTCTGAAACTCCCATGTAATCCTTAAACTCTGAACCCTAAACGAGTCCGGTTTGATAGCCGAACGGGTCTGCCCTAACCCGCAAACCGAAAGCACCTCGACGATGTTTCTTGGAGGCCGCTGTCGCACTTCCGGGCAGAAGTCCCACTGGGGTTTAGGGTTTATAGGGTAGAAGTCGGAAGCTCCAGTAGGGGCAAGCAGCCAATCATGTTCAGGGCACCGCATTCCGGAAACCCAGCAATCAAATCCGGATCCACAAACATCTGGAGCCTGAACTAAGCCCGAGACCCGAAACGCCACACGGTGAACTCTGTAAGCCCCGAAAGGCCCGAGGCTTTTGTCTCTTGCACCCACTCGCCTGCGACGTGTCGACGACATTGGAGCTGGTCGTGTGCTCGCGCAGCACGGTTTCAACCCTTGGGGATGTGGCTTAAGATGCAGGCTTCGGGGGGCTTGAGTTTTGGATGGAAGTTGGCTTAGAACAGCCAAGGCAGGGGCATCTACTTGTGCTCTACTTCCTCATTATGGGACATTTCGTGTTCAACAGGTACACACAGGCCGGCGTCCCCCAACAAACTAACGTAGAATCCCAAACAACATCCTAAGGACAGTGATTTTTGACATGCTTTTCTGTTATATTTTCCATGATGCGATGCCGATCCAGTGCTTTTTGACGAAAACTAAACAGCTCATCGTCTGCAACCCTAAGCTCTGCAACCCTAAGCCCTCAAGACATCCTGCAACGTATTATACCTATACAATCATGTCAAAAGCTCGTAGGATCCCCTGGCTTTGGCACGAAAAGATACGTCTAATGGAACCAATAACAGTAACCCTGAACCTCAACCCTCAATGCAAGCCCCTGAACCCTAAACCCTGAGTGCCCCAATCCCGCTTATAACTGTTGGCCGACGTGTCTCCTCCTCTCATCCCTAAACTCGGTGGGGCCTTCGGGCGGGCCTGAAACTTCAGGATGGATGGCTGCTGCTAGGTAGTTCTTTAAAACTAGTGTCCTTTTTGGGATCCTTTTATCAGGGTGCCGTACTACTTTGGCGCTAAACAGGGACCCTCATTTACAGAACTACCCTTCTAGGTTTTCCGTGCTCAAGAATGAGGATTTAACGAGAGCAACCACATTCCTCGCATACCCATGCGCAACAGTTTCAAATGCCCCGATTCTCGAGTCATAACGCTGTTGAGGTCCTTCCAACATTGTTGATTTCGTGCATCAGTGTCAGATGCAGGGTTGTGCACACGCCACGTGAGAACCACTTTTTTGTGGTAGTGTAACTAGCTTTGCATCGAATACTTGGATTTAATTAGTAAGGTTTCTTGTTCCCAAATGACGGAATTCATTTCAGCTTGTATATGTGTTTGCTGCATGCTCTCAAGTTTTTGCTAGACAGCCGCGAGACGAGTAAGAGTGCTTTACAAATTTCTTAGTGCTAGCTCGCATTCGCAATAACGTCTCCAGACTGCGGCCCAAGAGCAGCACCGGCAGTCTTGGCAGTGGCATCAATCACAGGAGGGTTAGAAGCACCGATCGGTGCAATTGTCGTGGCAAAAAACAATTCTGGAAGAAGCGCCACCACCAGCAGTAGCACCAGTAGTAGTGGTAATAGTAGTCGTCGTCGTCGTCGTCGCGGTGGTGGTGGTGGTGGCGGTGGTTGTGGTGGTGGTGGTGGTGGTGGTGATAGTGGTGGTAGTGGTGGTAGTGGCGGTGGTGGTGGTGGTGGTGGTGGTGGCGGTGGTGGTGATGGTGGTGGGGCGGTGTTTGGTGGTGGCGGTGGCAGTAGTAGTAGTAGTAGTAGTAGTCGTAGTGGGAGTCGTGGTGGAGGTCGTAGCGGGTTGTGATTAGTAGCAGAAGCAGTAGCGGTAGCAGGAGCAGCATTAGCAGCAGCAGTAGCCGCAGCTGTACTGGTAAATGTAAATGTACGCATACGTGTCTGTGCGTACTCGTACTCGTTCTTGCAATCGTGCGCGTAGCATGGCAACCTCTGTTTCCTGAAGGTGCTAGTAGGTGTGGTCGTGACCTACATACACGGTATCTTTTGCTCGCAACATGAAGCATCTGTAGATAGCAACATAGCCAGACAGTGCTTGTGCCGCAAAACAGCCGAAAACAGCAGCAGTGTACTCTGCCGCCCGATTTGCACACCTCGATCAACGGTCATTGCACCTTGCATCCCTCACAACACTGACAGTTTCGTCCATTGTACGTGGTTCGAGCTTCTCGTGCAAGACTGCCACGACCGACCTGGTGGTTCGACACAAGTACCAGTCAGATTAACTTCCGTCGTACCGGAGGCGAATATTTCAAAGGGCGCAAATCCAGTCTTTTGCTGTAATCCTGAGACCTTACACGAGGTGCGGACGTAGAATTTCCGGATGCTGATAGGATGGAGACGACTCTGAGACTCTGTGCAGTGATCGTTTGAAACCCCAAACCCTAAACCGTCTTCAAACTCAGTGCGCAGGGCCCTCGACCTAATCCCCTCCGACTACCGAAAACCCAACTGTGCTTCGTAGGTTTCCGTTCTGTAGGGTCTGGGGTTTTAGAGTTTAGGGTGTATAGGGTCTATGGGGTTTGGGGCTAAACCCGACCTAAACCAACCTTTACGGGAATAGTCAGGCTGAAAACCCGATGCTGTCCCAAATGCCTGCGTGCCGAGGCCCCGACAGCTGCGTATCCTCGTCGTGCTCACAAATCCTTCGTTGCTGAACGACCCCTACACCCAAGCCTAAAGCAGGAATTGCTTGCAACAGCCGACAACCGTAGCAGTAAAAACGCCGCGGCCCTAAGCCTTAAACCCTAAACCCCTAGAGTCCTAGAGCCTAAACCCTAAGCCTTCAGCCCTAAACCCTAACCAGGACGATTTACTCGCGGGGTCGGTCGGAGAATGTCTCACCAGCTTTGGGCTTCGGGGTTTTGGTTTTCGGGTTTATGTACAGAAATGCAAAATCTGCCGCTAAAAATAAAAATGTGGCAGCCACTGTTCTGTTGAATACCGGATGACTAACCCCCATAAGCAGGAAGCTTGGAACTCCAAGCGCGAAATAAATCTCAAATGCTAAACCCCCTTAAGCCCTAACAACGCTGCTTCCGAAGCCCGCTAGCCTGGACCCCTAAACACCGAACCCAAACCCCAAGACCCCTCCCGCAGCCTGTTCTGCGTTGTTTAACTTGGTATGCATGGCTCTCCTGTGGGCCTGAAGATCTGCCATAAACCCCATGTCAGGATCTTCCAGCTCCTTCATCCCTTCGGTTGACAGCAGTGTGTTCCGGGGGGTTTACACACTCAATGTGCCCTTGCCCCCGTGTGCGAAAGCCCTTCAGAACATCTGTTGTGCGCGTCTGGATCGCAAAGACGTCCGTCCCGAGATCGTTGAAATGCCAGCGCTTCATCAACTTCAAGGTCCTCCACGGATCATGCACCGCCCATGTTGGCTCTGAGCGCATTATTTACGAAATTTACGGCATGCTTCACAGCATCAAGGTCGAGCTCCGCGACCATGACAAGTTCCGAAAGTTCGTCTGGAGATCTCGAAGACTTTCCACGACGTACCTCGCCCATGGATTTCGGGACGAGCGTTTCGTGACCGTGCTGGACATCGAAATTATTATACGCTCCGAGACACAGCGCCCTCATTACGGGGATGCCGCGTGCGTCTTTCGCGCAGGCCCATCAAGCCAAACCCCGGTTCCAAAACCCCTCGTTTAGGGTGTTTCAAGGATTATAGGCCGTTCCTCTCCTTTACGGTTTATAGGGTTCAGGATTTAGGATTCCAGGATTCAGGTTTAGCGTGCAACCCCGAACCAAAGTCAAAAAAACTACTGGTATTCAACCAACCTTACGGTAGACTTAGAAAATAGGGTTGGAAGTACCTTGACTAGGGTCACAAGCAAAATTTAACTGTATGAATGCCTACTTAAAACCCAATTAGCTAAGTCCAGCTGAGTCCTCATAGAGCCCAATATAAAACCCTTTTCGACTCCCAAACTCAAGGCATAGGCCGCCCACCTACTATAAGGTTCGGGGTTTAGGGTTTGGGAATAAGGTATTTTCTGTTTTTGAGCTCCTTGTCTATGAGGCCCAGACGTCACCCGAGGCTAGGAATAAGGTTTAGGGTTTAGGAATAAGGCTTAGGCACCGGCTTTAGGGCCTAGGAATAGTGTTAACGTTTAGGGGGCTAGACTAGTTACGGCATTGTAACACCACGAAAGTATTGATCTAGCAGGTTTAGTATGAAGGCTGAGCCCAACTACAACAATACAGTACAACACCTAAAAACAAATACAGCGAATCTCAATCTCCATGAATTTCAGTAAGGATCCTTGATAAGGGGCAGTTAATTAACGGATACTGGGTTTAGGGTTTAGGGGAGTCTCCGGGAAAGAAGACTTGAAGAAGACACTGAAAGAAGGAACATTTAAATTTTACTGTAATGGACCACCCCAAAACTCTATTCCATTTCCTACGGCCCGTAAAGCCCTAAACACCAGATGCCCTAAACGAAACCTAGTTCCGAGCCATCAAAGCTGGCTGCAACTTTTCAGAGCCCTGTAGAACTACCCTTCGCCCTCAAAAACCCCGGAACCCGAAACACCACTAAAGCCCTAAACCTTGAACCCTAAACACCAAACCCCGAAAAGCCCGAAACCTTTGCAAAAATCGAGGCTGTCACGCTCGTATGTGGGAATGAAGCAGATCCTGACAGCCGAGAGTCATCTGTATTCATTGGGTTTATGTACCCATAGGCCCCTAAGTAGTTCCTGTTTATGGTTTATATTTAGAACCCTATAAGGTAATCCCAAAAAGGAACTACTTAGGGGCCTATGGGTAGGGTGTAGAACCCGTTCAGGGCTTAGAAGGTTTAAGGCTTCGGGATGAGGGGTTTAGGGTTTGGGGTTTAGGGTTGGGTTCAGGGTTTAGGGTTTAGGGTTTAGGGCTCCGTATAAGAGCTTCTTTGGGCTTGATTGCTTAGGAGTTTGAGTAGGAGCCTAGGGGGGTTAGTGTATTTGTAAAGGGACTATAGGCGGGCACTGTTGCTTATTGTTTCGATGACTGTATAAACCCCGCTTTAAGGGTTTAGGGGCTAGCTGTTCGGGCTCGGGGCTTACGGTAGAACACTAGTCCTAGGGCCTATAAGGTTTAGGCTCAGGCTTCGGAGGATTCAATCAACCCGCGTTTTTCGCCATCGACGACAACACTACTCCACTGTCGACATGGCCCGGTTTGCCTCCTCCACGAACGCCTCCGCGAATTGTTCTAGTAGACTGCCAGCACGACCCGCAGTAGTAGCGAAGATCTGCTGAAGAGGGGTTATACGGGTCCATCATAGCCAGCGGTGCTGTAGGCAATCCTGGAGCCTGGCACTCAGCACATTGGCAGCGGAGTGGCGGGAGGCGCACTAGCTGCTTGGCTGGGGGCGGTGGATGGTTGCCTTGCACGGCACCGAAACTTTTCCAACATCGCCCGCAGTAGTACTGCCCTTCACCCACCCCAATCAGCCGCGGGTCCAGTCGATAGACTGTTACAGGTTCCCCTGTCTTCGAACGCCTGCCTGGCTGCTCCTGCTGCTTCTTGCTACTCTTGTTGATCAACGAATGGAATGCTGCCACCGTCAAAAGGCACAAGTTGCGATTGATGTCGCACTGGGAGGCGGCCGGAGGTCAAGGCGCCGAGGTGTGGGAAGGGGGGTTTCGGATGTTGAAGTTAGGATGTAGGGTTTAGGATTCGGGTCAGGGGTTTTACGACCAGATCAGAAACCTCTACGCTCAAAAAATGCGGATCCCTGGCATAAGACTTAATCAAGGCTACTTCCTTCATGGGTCTTGCAATGTATTGGAACACCAGGGCTGTGTATTGGTATTTAGATTCTATAGGGGTTAGCATGCTTGCACGAATATTTGGAGATGTAGCCACTTTTAGGTTTTAGGCGGTCTTACAACCAGGATCCGCCAGTTAACTTGGGATCTATATTATACTCAAGTATCCCTCCTTTCCGAAACTCATGTTCCCTAAGCCCCTAAACCGTAAAATCTAACACCAAGTGGCTGAAGGGGGCTGCACGCAAAGAATGGCCACGGCCTGTCTTGGCTTAAGGTTTGGGGTTTGGGGCTCCAGACATGCCGTTTTTCAGGAATGTTCTGAAACCACGAGTGCTCGAATTGTCATCGTACATTGTTGCTTTTTGTGATGCTAACTTCCGGTGTGGACCTTGCTCTAGGCCCTTCTGGGGTTCACAGCTCGAGGCAGTTCAATTCTTTGAAGCGTGAAAGCCTGGGGAAGATATCTTGTCGTCCTCCCACCCTACGCTTTCTCGGCACAGTGGGTGGTGGACTGCGTTGCTCTTCCTGTTGTGCCTTGGTGGCATCAGCAACGGAAGCAGCTGATGACTATTCTCGTTAAGCACTCTCTGCATTGCCACTGAAGGCATGTACGCAACTTCACCGCCTGCCCAAAGTATAGCCCCCTGAAACCTTTCATGGACATGAAACCCTTGATAGCAGGTCGGAGTGATATGTTGACGAAAGTCAATTACACTGCTGAGGGAGGGTGTATTGGGAGGGCCCGTTAAATCAGCACCCGAAAAGGAGCCCTGGAACGACTGTTCCATGTACCCATAGGCCCGTAAGTAGTTCCTTTTTGGGATTACCTTAACCTTTAGGATTCTAAAGAAAAAACCATATAAAGGAACTACATAGGAGCCTATGGGTAGTTGCACAAGAAGCAATGCCCGGCTGCAGACACCTAGTAGCGGCCGTAGGTATAAATCTCACTCTGGGGTAGTATACTAGATAGGATACCTAGATCCTGAAGCTTTCAAATAACGAATAGTATAGGGACCTCAACAATTAGACCAAGGTTTTGGAGTACATTTCGGTATTTAGTAGTTTTACTCATTATGCCGACTGCTATGGTATGCAGGAACCCCTTCAAGGTATCGGAAGCTTTCTCGCGCTCCTGGTAATATTCGATTCTTCGGGCTGTAGCTATTTGATGCACTGCTGAGCATCTGTAGAATTTAGGGTCTAGTGTAGGCAGAAGTTAAGGGTCCAACAGTTATCTCTACTGTTCTTAAGAGGTAAACAAGCACATATCCGTTGGAGATCCTCTTAAAAGAACGAACCAGACTAGGAACAAAAACAAATCCACAGAGTACCCCGGAGCCTAAAGGTCCTGTCGAACATGAGGTGCTGTGCTTTGCTGAGAAGTCGGGCTCATGCTTTCGGGGGGACGGGGTTAAGTTTAAGGCTAAGGCGTCGCTTGGGGTGTTTTGGGTCCAAATGTTCCCAACCTAGAACCCTGAATGAAGCAAGTTTTTCGGCGTGTCGAAGTGCCGTGGCGCTGTATCCTTCAAGTTTCAGCCGCTCAAAGCTAGATCCAACGCCTTTATGACCGGACGGGATGCTTTAAAACATGGCAGAACCAAATGCAAGGCTGAACAACTAAACCCTGATCCACAGCTAGCTACTCAGTTCCCGCAGGGTTTGAAGGTGAACCTTGGGGCGTAACAAGACTTTTAATACCCCAGCAAGTTACAACAATGGCGACTGAACCCCTCAAACAACAAGAAGGGCCGTAGCTCTAGACCTAATTTGTGGTTCTGGTCCAAGCGCGGCGTGATGGGCGAGATAAACTTCCCACAGCTGCAGCGGGCAAACGTTGGTCCTCGAGAAAGACGGTGCATTTCCCAAGGGTCGAGTAGTCATGACTACGCACTTACATGACAAGCATTTTCTCTGTGGTGTTCGCTGATATCTGCTGGTTCTGCTGCTACTGCTACTTAGTAAACACCGCCACCGAAACCAGCACCAGCGCCAGCACCGGCAAAACGACCACAACAACGAGAAGTGACCAAGGCCGCCACCACGACGAAGACCTCCTCCTACTACTACTACTACCACCACCACCACCACCGCCGCCGCCGCCGCCACCACCACCACCACCACCACCACCAGGGAGGAGGCCGATTGCGTCAATCGATGAAGTTAGTCTGTCAGGCGTTTACATGAAACTCTTCCTTTATTGCTCATGTCTCTAGGTTCTGCTGTTTGCTATTAGTGGTGCAAATATGACTGTGTACCAACTATCAACCCCTAGGATGTGCTCATACTTTTTTCGACCGTCCAAGACATCCGACAGTGAAGCGAACTGATTGATGGCCCACATAATGCCCGGATCTCTAGTGCAATCGAGGATGCTAAAGATTGTGCCTTCTGTGGACCCTCGAAATACCCTGAAACTCCCTCATAAAATCCTGCCATGAACCCCCGCAGCTTCAGTCTTCAATGCTCTATGGCCCTGGAAGACAAAACTACCATCTTTTGGAGATCCATTCTCAGACAAACCATAAACCAAAAAATGCACCAACAGACAAACATGCTCAAGAGCCTTAAAGTAACACCCGTCGAAACTCCTTAAAAAACCCTGCAAACCCTCTTACAAACCCTCAACCTACATTCCGAAAATACGGACCCCAATTAAGACAGAGTTTGCCTCATTCTGCTGTTACTATATTAGTTACGATGTGTACCCCAAAACATCCCAACCACCCGTTCTACTTGTTCAGGCGGCTCCACCAAATCAATCCCCTTCGGAACCCTGCAAACTGCGAAGCGAGAGTCTGGGAAGGCATGCGAACTGTTTCGCCATCCTCCGTGGTCAGCGGCTCAGGGTTGGGAGGATTCTTGCGAGTCTACCCGTCAGGGTATGATAGGGGTTGCTGTAAGGGTTACTGAGTTACTATATTGAGGGATGATGGAAGGCTTTACACATTTTTTTGCATTTTTGCTGAAGCTTTTTTGGTGCACTGCAATTTTCACGGGAGAACCCACGCGGTTTCTAAATTCATCTCGCACACTTTGACACTGCTCGGAGCTATCTTTTACAACTTAGACTTGATTTGACACTTTTTGCAAAACACCCTGTATACACATCTCGCGCGCTATCCAAACAACAAGGACTACACTGGTAGCGTCGGGCTTCCACAAGCATACATCAGAGGAGGCACCGACCTTCCAATTTCGAGAGGACAGTCTAAATAGAGTGGCTCCGCATTGTTGCATGTCCGAAACACGGAAACCTAAACACCGAACCGCAAAGCTGCTTGACCCAAAATCCAAACAGGAACATGGATTTAGTGTCCGGTATTACAATATGGTCATCGTTAACGTATGCTAAGCCACAAAGAATAGCAATTATTAAACTATCCAAACCCTGAAACCCTCGACGCATGATCTCCGACCTTCTCCAGGCTGTGCATCTTCGTGTCCAATTTCGGAAGCTTCGTCGGGTCCACCTCGCCACCATGGGAGCAGATGAATAATACCTCCTCGTAGGACTTAGTCCAAGCCTATCCCAAACTATGTACTATTTATTCCACAAATCAAACCATAAAACGTATGTTACGACCATAACAACGGCTACCACAGGATATTACTACTATATTCCGTCTACCATATAAAAGTATGGGGATTTGGGCAATTCAGGCTGTCAGGGTCAGCACTTTGGTTATTTTCCCGTCCAAGCATCTCTTGCACACATCTCTCAGCAACCTGCCTGCCGTCTGTTCACGGAGTCAGGTTTCACGTGTAAAGGTTTAGAATTAGGTTTTAAATGTTACCCGTTAAACTCACAACGGCAAACAACCGCTCGCGAGCCCACCTTTTGTGTTTGGATAATGTACCTGGCGAGAAGCAGATGACAGGGAGATTAAAACCAAGAACACAGGATTGACCGTTTGGGCTTTACGGGCGCAGATCTGAGATTTCGGGGTTCGCGATTTCTTTCAATGTTTCGGGGTGGAAGCATTTAACGTGTCTGGCAGTTCGGCTTGATAAAGTGCAGGGTTAGTGGTCTAGGGATGTCTTGGGCGTACATAGGGTATTAGATCTGTGGGCTTCGTGATTCCAAGACGCTGCTGGGATTGCTGGAGCTGGAGCTCTTGGGGCTCGCTCTGGCTCGAGGCAGTACGGACTCGGGTTGGCTGCGTTCGGTCTAGATGCTGCGCATTTTCGAATTGAAGGAACGACGGCTTGAGGGTGGTTATTGTGACATCAGGATTTTTGGGCCAACCATTAAACCATTAGGACGCCGTGTAAACTGTCTGCCTAAGCATGCCGCTTCAGACTGTCGGTCATAGATATGTGCGTTTAACATCGGGTAGCGTGTCTGCCTAAGCAAACCGACTCACAAGTGTAAACCGGCAACTGGAGTTTCCCCTTCGACGGACGGCACACTCAAGCTTGTGTTTGAGTGCAAAGTATTGTTTCGAGCAGCAGAAAAGTGTCGGGCTTCGAGGCTGCGGGGTAAGGCTGAAATATAATTAGGCTTCAGGCATGGCTTACCTCCAAGGATCTCCAGGGTAGCCTAGGCCAATCAAGCTGAACGTCATATCTGAAAGCCGTCAGCCTTGTAGGCCTCCACTCCATTGTTGCACTGGTCTGTCACGACTGCCGAAATCTCTGAAACAGAAACTTAAACCCAGGGTGGTAGCGACTCGGGATTAATGCCCTCCGACCGAACTAGATTTTGTCTCCTGCTGGCGCTAACGACTGTACATGCTGAGCGCTTTCAACCTGCACTGTAGCGTCCACTTTTCCCGGATGCTGCGGCGGACTAGCGTGCCTGGGTGTAGCATTTGGTGAGGTATACCAGGTAGCGCTGGTTGTGGTAGCGGCGCTAGCGGCGCTTCGCCCTCTTGCACTGGTCGCAGTAATGCGTCCAGTGTGTATCTAGCAACCACCACGTCCTGCGATTGCAGGCCTTAGCTCCACACCGTGGACACACCACAATGCAGCGGAAAATCCCTGTGTAGCCATCCCACCTTCCGTAGCCGAGAGTGTTGAACTGGCACTCGACGTAGCGGTTGTGACCGACCAAGTGTAGCAGCTCCTCGGCGCGTCGGTCTCGCAGCGGAGGTGGGTTTAGCATGCAGACCAAGCGGCGGTCTGCATCAGTTAGCCCACAGAGGTCGCTCTCTCGTATGATGTTAGCCAACTCGATCTCATGCTGAGCATTCTTGCCGAAGCCTTTAGCGAGCGGCTCCTGGCCTTGCGGATGGCTCCCTAGCGGCCACATCTGTGGCGGGATCCGGTGCCACGTGAGATCTAGCAAATGGCTAGATGTCCCTTTCGGCATGGCCGTAGCAACGGCTTCGGCAGGCGGTGGCTCGCATAGCTCTACCGGCACACCTTTGCCTCTTAGCGCTTTAGCTGAACCTTTAGCGGCACTATTGAGGCGCCTTGCATCCGCGTAGCTCATGTCCCAACACTCTGGACGAAGCGGCTTGACACTGCGATCACTGCTTAGCAACTCGGTCCATGTCCGCCTCGGCGACGTGCTAGCGAGTCTAGCAGAAAGATGGGCTAGCGCAGGTTCGTTCGCTGGCCGGTCGGTGCTAGCATGGCTGTTAGCACCCTCGACCACCCCATCGTTCATCTGTAGCCGGCGCGAGGCTTCCACTGCCTCCTTCAGCTCGAGCTTTGGCTTCTTGCTAGCTCTGCCTTGCACCTCCACGTCCGGGAAGGATGTGTGCTCTCTGGACCTAGCCTCGGCCTGCGCCTCGCACCTAGCATTCTCCAGCCGGTCGCGCTCCTCCATAGTAGCTATCTCCGCCATAGCTTCGGCCAGCTTGGCCTTCTCGGCTAGCTCGGCGGCCTGGCTTTGAGCTGCCTCCGCCTCCAGCGCATCATCCCTCAAATGCAGGAATAATAGCATGCGCAACTCCTCGTCGCTTAGCAGCTGCTCGTCTTCGTAAGAAGCTTGCTGCTCGGTAGCTGGTGCAGTGGGACACACCTTGGTAGCGGAAGCCGGTGCAGCCTTCGTTACTGCTTGGGCTCGGCGAGTAGCTGCGACTAGCAAAGCCAGTTCCCCACTTGTGAGCACCTGGCCCAATCCATCCTCTAGCTCTTGGAGGCGGTAGTTCAAGAAATAGCGCAATTCCCTCAGGAATTGCGGCAGGTCATGCTCCCGAGCGTCCGCCATGCAGCGGCAATGATTCTATAGCAATTGGACTGTAGCTACCACACTCCTATAGGTTGTGTTGTGTTTCGCGGGCCGGAGTACGGAAGCTTTTCAGATCTGTAGGACCTATCTCAGCAAGCTTTATAGGCTGCGATGGTTACGATGGTGTTTCGCTTTGTTTCTATTGGGAAGGCCTAGCATGGCCCAACCCTACCAAACACCCAAACTAACTTGTAGGAAAAGACATGTAGCAAATCACGCGCAGCAACTGGCACGTAGCGCATGCCCTCATGTAGCAAGTGCATGCAAATGCACCCCTGTAGCGACTCTGAGGTATGTACCTCTCTCCAGTTCTCTCGCCCCGGCGAGACTCAAACGTGAAAAACCCTAAACCCTAAACTATGCAGACGCCCTGTACCAAGGGGCACTCTTCATTCTGCTTCTCGCGCGCGCTTCTCGCCGAACCTGCGGCAAAACCCATTTCTCTCTATATACTTAGGGTTTAGGGTTTAGGGGTTTAGGGTTTACGGGTTTAGGGGTTTGGGGTTACATATCTGTTACGTGCTGTTCCTTTGTAAGGCGCTGATTTAAAACTGAGTGTGTATTTACATACACCCATACATACGTACATACATATGCAGGAAGGTCGACCCTCAACCTGGTTTGGTACTCGCCCCCCCCCCCCTTCCCTGTCAAGGTAGCCTGCCTCCAGAACGGGCACTGGCCGGGCCTCACAGTCAAAGCCGCATGTTGATTCCATTTTTAGCAATTTCGGAAGTTCACGGACTACCGAAGCCGAACCCAAACGGTGTTGTTGTCGCTGGGATGGAGGGTAGCTGCATAGGTCTTTGGGCTTCTTGAGGTCCTTAGACTTCGGGGCTTATGTCCAGACTCACACTGCACGTACCTCATATAGGGACCCTAAGCCGGACAACCACAATCCCAAACCGTTATTGAATTTACAGGCTCTGGGAACCCGCTGCTGAGAAGTCGTTCAAGTCGCACATGTTTCGAAAGCGCAGCATGGTACCTATAGAGCTCTTCAACCTCAGTCCCGGCCATTTAGTGTCCATTCGGTTTGCTAAGAAAGTTCTCCGCTTACAACTAGAAATTCCTGGATGCAAGATCCTGCAAGATGAGCACTGTGGAAGATATGGGCAATGTAGGGGCCTTCATGGTTAGAACCGGGTTAATCGCGGGCTCATCTATAATAAGGGGCCCGACAGTTCTAAAGAAAGATCTTGCTTTTTTTTACAGGCTTCTATATTTAGGTTACTATATTTATGTATGTATTTATGCTACTATGTTATCCTTATGCCGTACGCTTCCGGTCTGCTTGACTGGGCACACTTGATTGCGTCTGCATCGCGGTGCGTATCCACTTCCTGTAAGCACGAAGCGCCCGGCGTCAAGCAACTGACCATCAGCCCTGGGTTTAGGGTTGTGGCTTAAGGTTTTAGGGTCTAGGGTTTAAGGTTTTAGGGTTTAGGGTTAAGGTTTTAGGGTTCAAGGTTATCGGCTTTAGGGAATAGGGTTTCGCAAGCCGTCCGAAAGATCGTGTCAGAAGTCATCCTAAACCTCACAAAGCTCATACTACCATAATAAGAAAACCCTATATTATCTTCCCACTATGGTAACTAAAATTTGCTACACCCGGAACCTGCTGAACCCTTAGCCCCAAAACCCTGAATGCCCAGAGACTCCAAAAATCCCCGAATGATAGAATATTATTCCAGGATAGTAAGCTTCCTACTGATTTTCGGGATAGTCCTCAATCAAGGGGCTTTTGGAGTCTCTGAATTGAATGCAGACTCTAATATAATAATAACCATACTAATTAGAATCAGGCCTTGGGGCCGATTATACTATAACCATAACCAGGAACCCCCAAATCTAGGGTTTAGGGTTTAGGTTTTAAACTATAACCATAACCAGGAACCCCCCCAAAAAAAAATCTAGAGTCTAGGGTTTATAGATAATTCTAAACCCCAAAACCCTAAAACCCTAAACCCTAATTATTTAGGCTCCTACAGGTATGCCCAAACAGCCGAACCCCAGGAAGTCTTGGGTCGCTTGAGGCCGGCGCCCCGCGCTGAGAGGGCGCCTCCTGCCACAGCAAGGCTCATGCTTTTAGGGTTTGGTTTTGGGGGGTGGTTTTGGGGGTTAAAGGTTTAGGGAATTTGGGGTTTTTGGGGGTTTAGGGTTTAGGATTTTGGGGCTTTGGGGGTTTAGGGTTTAGGGTTTTGCGGGCTTGGGGCTGGTTTCGAAGAGTCTTCAGCAGGGGTTTTAGAGAGTTGAAGTTTTGGGTTCAGAGTTGATTGACCCCTAAGCTCAAGCTTGCGCAGAGGATCAAGAGACTTCGAGCAGGTCGTAAGTGGAGGCATGAATAGGACAGCCTGAACAGACTATACATGAAAATGCTGAAGGCGGCTCGTGCTATGAAGGTCCCTTTGTTCCCTTTTTCAGTATAGGATTCGGTGACTCATGCCTGCAAGGGTTGGTGGTCAAAGGTGTAGCGCGGTGCAGTTGAGCAATATACCCCACATCAGCTGAAACGAGCTTGATAGTTACAGGAGCGGCACTGGGCTCCCGGGTAAAACATAGAGTGCACAACCTTTCGGCAAAGTCAAACACATAAACCCTAAGCACTAGGATCCCTCAGCAAAAGCCCAGTGGCTTAATGGCCTACCAGCGCTTAGCCCCGTGACTCGACATCCTACGTTGACCTTGTCACCTCTTCCCTGACCCTAAGCCCCAAACTCACGGTTTAGGGTTTAGAGTTTGGGCGATGAAATGACTCGGCAAGTCGATTACATGTCTAGCGCTCTCTCTCTCTCTCTATATATATATGTACGAATACATACATGTCCTTTCAGACCTTAATACAAGCCTATGAATGAAACCTAGGCAGTTCCTATCACACCCCATGAAACACGACTATAAACCTTCTCTCAAACCTAACAAGTAGCAAACACACCCCTCAAGCCGATGTACTAACCCCGCCCAAAACCCTAAACCCCTAAACCCCTAAACCCTAAACCCCTAAACCCCCTAAAACCCCTAAAACCCCTAAACCCCCTAAACCCGTAAAACCCCTAAAACCCCTAGAAAACCCTAAACCCCCTTTGTCAGCGCTGCCGGAAGTTATCGGGCCACACCTCGGGCCGAGGCGCTCATCGCTTCAGGCGCCGTGCCATGGAAGCTGCTGCCAAAATTGCAAAAAGAGGGTTCAGGGTTTAGGGTTAGTTCGGTTTAGGTTTTTTTTAAAGTGTAGTGGGCGCCCCTTTAGGGTTTAGGCTTTAGGGTTTCGGGGTTTAGGGTTAGTTCGGTTTAGGGTTTAGGCTTTAGGGTTTAGGGTGTTAGGGTTTAGGGTTAGTTCGGTTTAGGGTTTAGGGTATTTAGGGTTTAAGGAAGCCCACAAGGATTAGTTCAGGATTCACGGCTTCTAGGGCTTTTGGCTTTTAGATGGCTTAAGGTCTCAGGGTTTAGGTTCAGAATGGTTAACAGTAAGGGTTCTGAAGGGCGTCATATATACGGGTACATTCACAAATACCCGGGCAGGGACCATGATAAAATACCGAAGCAGAACACCATGTCTCCCTGGGCGAAAAGATTATTCTCCCTGCAATATAGGGGCCTTGACAATTTGAACGCGGTTTTGGTGGTACAGTTTACACAAACTGGTTTAATGTAGGGGCTATCAAAACAGGGTTTTGGGGGTTCCTTATTCTAATTAATCATAGTATTATATCCCCCGAACCCTATTCTAACTATTAAGGCCCCTATATTCGCAGTCCTTTAGCACAGAAACAGAAGAAGCAAACAAAAGAGACTCCAGGGAACTACATTGGGGGGGGGGGGGTCTCGGAATTCGGCATTCAGAAGCTGCATGCAGCTGCAGGGAAAACCGATGGAGGTTTAGGGCATGGGGGTTATAGAAGTTTTTGCAGTTATGGATTTAAGATGTGAGGGTGGGGGGAAGAAAGGACTTAGTCGTTCAGGGTTGAGAGTCAGGACGCACGTGCAGGGATCCGTACTTGCCATTCCTCGTTTTGCTTGCCGAATGCATAATCAAAGCCATAGTGTTGTACCGCAGCACCTTAGGGGCTTGGTCTGTAGCGTAAAGGCTGTAGGCAAGTGGTAGGGGGATCAAAAGGAACCACTCACATCATCAGTGTGGGACCTCACGTGAGGTGCTCATACAGCATGATGCAGGCGAGCGGTAAAGCCCTCAACTCACAAAATCTCAGTAACCCGAAGAACCTAAGAAAAAACTGAAGAGCCCAAAGCTTATTCTCTAAACCATGCACCCCAAATGTTACTCCCTCATCCCAACCCTGACACCCTAAACCCCATACCCCGAAAGCCTTGAAGGAGATGCCTACATACTTTGAACCAACCCAAACCTTCAAGCCTGAATACTACACGAGGGGCCTTAAGACTCGGAATAGGGTTTGGGGTACATGATACTATAAACATAGTAAGGAACAGCCAAAACCCTATTCTGATTATTATTAAGGCCCCTACATTAAACCAGTTTGTGGTATACTGCAGTTATAACGAACCCCCAAAACCCCACACCACGGCATGGAGAGATGGGGCTTCAGGGGTTCGAGGGCTGAGGACTTTGGGTTCTAGGGTCAAGAGGGGTTGGCCAAAACTGCCTCTGACCAAAGACAGCAGCCTATCATCTGTGGGTTTAGGGTTTAGGTTTTGTTTTTTAGGATTTAGGTTTTAGGTTTTAGGGTGTAGGTTTTTAGGGTTTAGGTTTTAGGTTCTAGGGTTTAGGTTTTAGGGTTTAGGTATGTAGCTGGACGTCCAAAGTCCTCCTGACCTGAAGCCTCTCAGATGCTCACGCCGGAGATGTCCTTGCCAATCTGTGGCTAGGAAATACTGGTTAATGTAGAGGTAAGAATTGGAATGGGGGTTTTGGAGATATACTATGCTATAACTATAAAAAGGAGCCCCCAAATAGTAGGTAATTATCTATTATAAGTTTTTTCCGTTCAAGATCCAAAGACATTAAAGCCTAAACCCCGAACGCAGAAGCACCTTGTCTCTGTTGTCAGAATCTCGCTCCTGCTTTCCTGATGATTGCTGATGAGATTGGAATCACCAGAAGCCGGAAGCGGAGAAGCTAAAGCCTTTAAAGGCTTCGCATTGGCTAAGAGTGCCCTGCCAAACCCACCTTCTTCACGGGCCGATGCATTTGAAGTTTTAGGGCGGCGACAACCCGAAGCCTAAGGACTTTCACAGGAAAGAACGAACGTGGAAACACAACACGAAAGCCCGACGGCACCGTTTCAAAGTCTAGGATTTACGGCAAAAATCCATGGTAAGCCTAGGGCACCCCTACAGCATACCTAAGCCACGCAAACGGAGTCTACACTCGACTCGATTGGGCTGCGCTCTTGCATCATAACCGAGAACTCTGTTCTCTTCGAGTTTAGGGTTTATAGGGTTTATAGTATAAAGGGTTTATAAGGTTTATAAAGCTTATAGGGTTTGCGCTTAGCTAGATTTCAAGACAACAAGACAGAAAAGTGTCTCCTTTCTCGAAGGTGCTCATAAAGTCATAGTAGGAATCTCCTGCCATTGAGATGCTCCTATGTTTTCGACAAATTCGAAAAGCGAAAACGACCATAGCAAGGATCATTTGGTCCTAATCCCGGCCGAGGGGTGGTTTCACCTTTCTCCATCCAGGTGTCGAGACTCATGCTTCTTTCAAGGCGGCTTAAGTGACAGCTCTGTCGGGGCTTATAATTTGATAGCTTTGGTCTAGGCATATGTATACAATCAGGTTTTGATACTTGTTATGATCTGTATATACACACGCAGGATAGATGTAGATATGGGTAGTTTGTCAAACTAGGGTCCCTTTTAAGATCCGTTTTATAAGGGTGTCGTACTATACTGGGGATCTAAACAGGGGCCCTGACTTAGAGAACTACCCACATAGACATAGAGAAAGAGGTTTTGACTTCAGGGTTTCGGCTTTGCGGCTTGGAGCTGAGTGATGGTAAGGAAACAGCACTTGCAGCACGAACACAGCCGATGCATCCATCGCTGAGTAGGAAGAGCCACTGGATGAAGATTGCACGAGCTGCTGTGAACATGTCTTGTCCCTAAACCCTAAACCCTATAAACTTTAAACCCTAAGCCCTAAAAGCCCTATGAATCCTATAAGCCCTAAACCCGATAAGCTTTAAACCTTAAGCCCTAAAAGCCCTATGAATCCTATAAGCCCTAAACCCGGAATTCAGTCCACAGGTCAAGCACCGAGACAAAGACCCTCCCTAGATCTCCAACGCCAAAGCTGGACACCCTAAATCCCTAAATCCCAAACAGTAACCTTCAACCCCAAGAGCCAACAAAAAAAAAAAAACGCTAAACCTGAGGACCTTCATCCCCAAAGCGTCAGAAACCCTACACTCCAAACCCCTGAGTCGAAAAGCCCCCAAACACAATAACCCCTGAACCTAACATTTGCAAAGCTTCGGAGGTTTGTCTAGCGACTTGGATTTCTGGCCTGGCTGGTTACATATCGACATCCTCTGGCAACGTGTCGGGTTGAGGGGTACTATAGGGCCATGACCCGGGGTACTCTAAATGGCGCTGTAAGGTGTACTATACAGGCTCCAAGGAGGTTAGAGGAATGCGGTTTGGGGGGTGTATCGTTGTTGTTGTTGTGTGTGTGTGTGTAGGGCTTAGCATTCTTGAGCTCTGCAGCTCTGGAAACAATCAACCCCAAACAAGGGCACACGTTGTATATATATATATAGATATAGATATGGATATAGATATAGATATGTATGCTGGAGCTCGAGGGGGTTCTATACAAGGGTTCTGTAGGGCTATAAAGATTCGCTGAAGGGTTTGAGGGTGCTTGAAGAATTCGTAGTGGATCTATAGGGTTGTGCACGGATTCTACAAGGGTTCTGTTCTGTAAGTGTTTTGTGGTTTTATTAGGGCTTTGGGTTCTTTTTGAAATGGCTACTTTGATGGCTCTGCAAGGGCTCATTTTAAAAATTCTATTATAGGTGTTCTTGTTGTTTGAGGGTTTGGGGTTTGGGACCCATGCTGGTTACAGCGGCCTTCATCGTTTGAATGGGGTTGTTTCCATTTGCCCACAAGGTTTGTTCCAGGGTTTGGTGGAGTTTTCGGACCGGGCGAACACTTTCAGACGTTGCGTTGAGTTCAGTGACGTGTCTGTGCAGGTTCTTTCAGGGTTTCGCATTTTGGGCTTGGAGCTTAGCGTTTTTTTCGGACGGAGGGCATGGACTTCGCGGGATTTCAGGAGTTGTGCAGGTACTTGTTGTTTACTTTGTGTGTGTTTTCTTGTGGTTTGTTTTGGTGGATTGGAATCTTAAAGCATCAGTATACAAGGGCGATGATATTAGTTACTAATTGGCCAGACGCCTCTATCAGGCTCTTGGGTTCCAATGGGTTTAAGTAGAAGTTAAGGGTGGGGGGGGGGGGG
>CAJNJA010010610.1:340-14100 GCA_905231915.1 Symbiodinium necroappetens
CTGTGTCTCTGTGTCTCTGTGTCTGTTGCTGTTGCTGTTGCTGTTGCCGTTGCCGTTGCTGCTGTTTCTGCTGTTGCTGGTGCTGTTGCTGTTGCTGCTGTTGCTGTTGTTGCTGTTGCTGTTGCTGCTGCTGCTGCTGCTGCTGCTGTTGTTGTGATCATCATCATCATCATCATCATTAGTATTGTCAGCATCATTACTACTATTGAGTCATTCTGACATGTGATCTGCGAACTTGGCAAGCCCAAGGCGCCCAAGCTGCCTCTCCGCCCCATGCGTCGCACTTCACAAGCGGCAAGGCCACGCGGAAGGCATGCTTCTGCAAAGGCTCGCCACCTGTCACGCTTCCGGACTTCAGCCTCTTCGCTGAGGAGGCTATCATGTGACGTGTTCCTAGGTATCAGAGCCTCCGTCGACTTTGTGGCAGCTGAGTAGGGCCGTGCAGCTGGAGGCTCCCCCGATGAAGAGCGCCGTCAGCAACTTCAGGGCCGAGCTGACGCCTGAGTGACTGCAGTTCGAGTGCTTGTGGAGCTGTGAGCTGCTGCCCCATCCGGGCTCCGTGCCAGCTCCATGCCGCACCGCCTCCAAAGGCATGCACAGTGCCAGCAGCAGCAGCGGGATGCAGGGCGAAGCCAAAGCGCATAGGGACTGGGCGCTCCTGCAGAAGTAATGTGTCTGTAGTGTTTGAGTGCTTCGTAGTAACGGGTGGCTAGGACTTTCATGCAAGCTCAACCCTGGGCCGCCGTAGAAGGCGGAATCACAGCTTCAGCACAGGGCGTCCTGCCGTACGCACACTCCAAGCTCATGGCATCGCGGAAGCCCTTTGCTGTCATCTGCAGCCACTGCACGTATTCCTCACAGGGAGCACTGCAGGAGCTCATGCATAGCAGGATACTAGTTGATACTCGTAAACTACAAGGCAGGCATAGGTAGGCATCCTGACTCAAATCCGACGGCCCGGTCCTGCTCCCAAAGACCTCCACTACCTCCAGAGCCTCCACCACCTCCTTGGTCCCTGCGTGTGGACAGGGCCACCAGCCTCACTGAGCTTGAAGTCATGGGGTGTAGCCCAACTCAAGGGTTCAACCATCATGTTTGCATCGAAGGACTTTCCACTGTGGCGGGATAGCGCGACTGCAGATGGTGGTCCCGGATAGGGTCGGGGTAGGCGCGAGTATGCGCGGGTATGCGCGAGTATGTGCGAGTATGCGCGAGTCTGCGCGAGTCTGCGCCAGTGTGCGAGTACGTGCGGGTATGCGCCAGTATGCGCGAGTATGTGCGGGTATGCGCGAGTATGCGCGGGTATGTGCGAGGAGCATACTCGAGCATACTCTCGCTCGAGCGTACTCGAGCGTTTGCGCGAGTACTCGGAGTGCAGTCGCCCATCGCGTCCGCAGTGGGACTTTTGAAGTAATCGGACGCTCTTCCAAATTTAAACAGATATTCTTGAGGAACGATCCCCACGATGTGGCCAAGCAGCACGCCCCACAGCTGGAACAGCTGGAGCAGCACAGGGCCCTGGGCTAGAAGCAAAGGCTGCAAGACCTTAGCAAACTTGCGGCGGAAAACCCCTATAGGCCCTATACTCTTCTTCAAGCATCAGCCGAGGGAAGTTGCTGCCTGCTGTTTTACCTAATGCTTGATTCGGCTGCAGGCGAGTCACGCCCTGCGGCACGGGCGCTGCGTCTGCCGGCCCTGAATCCGCTGCACGGCTCCTGCCGCATGACACCAGCCATGCTCGCTGAGGCTCTCAGAAACCAAAACTGCTAAACTGCTGCGAGCGGCTATGCAGCTCCTCCAGAAGTAGATGCCACCTGCCACCACCGCTACCACTGCAGCCATTGTGGCGACGCCGGCCGCTGTCACACGGGTGTCGGAAGCCACATCACACTTGGTGCACTGGCGGGAGCGGCTGCGGTAGCCCTCCGAGCAGGCGATGCAGAGAGGCCCCTCGTAGCCTGGAGCACGGCAGGAGGCGACTTTCAGAATCTCAGTTCAAGCAGCCAGCAGCTGCCCTGACTAGATGATGTCTAAGAAGCCCTTCCAGCATCTGCCGGGCCACCGGTCGTGCAGCCTATGTCAGGGCTCCCTGAAGCATTGCACCGCTCCTCAGCCGGATCCAAGCACCTGCAGAGTGCGAGGGCATGACCAGCTCTGTTAATCCAAGCGCCAACTGGGAATTGAAAGACCCGTGCACGCGTAGGTGCTGTAAGGGATTCTCAAAGAAATGTCTGCAGCAAAAACCTATAGCTAGCTGGACCTAAAGTCACAGTTCGTTTGCACTCACCTTGCGTACTCAGCACCGTTGCAGGTGAGTACATGTTGCACCTACAGAAGCAGTGAAGCCCGCGAACATTGATTCAGCACTCAGATCCCCGCGGAACCTGAAAACCACGGAAGCCTGACGGACCAGCCGCGCGTAGCCCACCTCGTTCGTTCTTGTGGTCTCGGCTATTTCCTCTGTGTTCATGGCTCTTGTTCAGGCACTAGGTCACCCTCCATGTTCATTCACCCTTGAATCCCTCGGGCTGCGGCCATGCAAGCTCGCAGATTGCTCTCACCCGCGGAATGCAAAATGCGTGTACACAGCTCCCCACTCATCACAATGCAGAATATCTCGGAAGTCTAGAGGTTGTATATAAGAATCCTATGCTCCCCAACCCAACCTTAGGCTTCGCCGTCTCCACGGTGCTTCCGACAGGGCAGTCCTGCGCCCATGGTTCTAGGGGCTTAGCGTCTGAGCTTCTGGGCGTGTTTAAGGTTTCCCCTCTGTGTTCATTCTACAGACCCTCACCTTCCCTCACCAAGACGTAGCCAGAACTTTCATCGTAGGGGGATGATGGGGGGGAGAAAACAAAGGGGCAGTGCGCAGGTCCCTCCCAGCATGTGGCACGCTTCAAAGGTCGGGGCCTTGATGCATTTGTTCAGGAGCAGGTTGGCCTTTTGGAGCACATACTGGCTTGCGGAGATCAAGTTCTAAGAACTTGGAACTGGAGGTCATTTATCCTTGGCTCTTCAAGGTTGCGATGTGCGGCGGCGATGGCGTGCTTGTTGAAGTGTTGTGCGATTGCCCATCGGTTTTTCAGGGTGGTCACCACCCACGTCAAGCATCATGCTCTGAGCGACGACAGAGAAAAAGATCCAAAAACATATCGTGCTGTCGATACATCTTGCACTGTGCCAGAATGCGCTGAACACAGGTCTTTTTCCATGGTATGCCAAAGCGAGGTGCACACAATCGCACAGAACTCTTCGTAGCAAGTTCTATTTTCTAGATTGCTTCGGCTGGACAAACTGCTAGCTTGAAAGGTTACAACACTTCACCAGAAAGTCGACCGGTTCGGAACAGAACGTTCCAACCGTGGTGGCAAAGCAATCCAATCCAAGTTGTTGGAGCTTCTTTGCAAGCTTAAGCAATGCAATGTTTGCTTTCGATTGGCTTGGATGGGGAAGCCAGACAAGACGAGGCAAACGACGAGAAGCGCAATAATCGCAATGTCTCTGCAAATCGACCAGGCACATGTCTTCTTCCTCTATAGGGTCCAATAGGGTCCGGGATCCTGGATGGAAATTCGTGCCATCAGGTTGGCCCGGCAATCAAGCTAAAAGCCTCCGATGGGGCAAAATCCTGACCCTAAACTCCCTAATCCTGAAAACTAGACTCAAATCCCGAAGAGCAACCACTTCGTAAGCGAGAGAGGCATGCGGTATGTAGGCTGTCCAGGTGGAGTGCGCTGCAGTCTTCGCAGGTGCTCCTCAGATTTTGCAGAACCCTCATGACGACATTGCGGCACAAGCACTCTAGACAGATACGCAGAGCGCCTAGAATTAGAGTGAGATGAGCCCACGGCCTCTTTTTGCAAGGCCCAAATCAAGGGAGAGGATCAAACCCAAAGACTGTACACGCCCTGAAAGCAACCACATGCTTTGCCAGGAGCTGGGATAAGGCTTGTCCGTTGTCACATTGGCAGGCATCGTTAATCATCCTGCGCAGGCAGCGGGAGGCGTATGTTGGGGATAAGTTTCAGCACTTCGTGGTTGAGGGGGCCAAGCAAAAGCAGACGTCCGAAGCTTTGGGGAAATTGTCCAAGGATGAAATGGTTGGAGCCACGTGAGCCACTGTGAACCTCATGAGTCCTGCCCAAGTCACACCGACAGCCATCGATGGAGGCAGTGCCTTTGCCGGCGGTGCTGTTTGCCGGGCAGGGACGGCAAGAGCTGTTGAAGGCATCATTGAAGGTGTTGTTGGCGCACTCACTGCAGTCGGTGCCGCTGCCTTCGTATCCCGCAGTGCAGCCACATAGGCCTTGTGGCCAAAACAGGTGAGGACTCATTCTCAGTGAGCTCGACGTCACGTCGTGGCAGCTGTAACCGCCAGTGGCATTTGTCGAGGTTGTCTGCGCTGTCATCCGCAAGGCACCTGTCTCAAAGAGACGTGAGACATCCCGCATATTTGTGATGGCCGTGCCACCTAGGTCCAGCCGAAGGTTCTGTTCGAGGGCACTCTGTAAAGTACCAGTTGCGAACGTAATCGGTGGGTTGTTGGCCAATGAGATGTACGTCTGGACCGGCAGGGCGTCCGCACCGGTAATCTTGTTGCCCGAGAGGTCTAGCTCTTGCAGCGATTTGGACAAGGGAAGTGCACAGTGCTCATCATAGACTTGGCCGTCTACTCTTGCTCGCTTAAGGCAATCTATGTCTGGCACATGCCCAGAGAGGTTGGCACGCTGGGCGAGCAGGCGCGTGAGTTGCCCTGAAGCCGCCAGCGGCATGAGGAGGTCTTCCACAGGACCATTGAGAGGGCAGTCTGACACCTCAGCTCCGCCTAAACCCTCCTGAGCGCAACCTCCAGAGATGGACACACCAGAAATCACTAGCATTCTGCCAAAGTTGCGTCCAAGGTCATGAGTGCTGGCAGGAGCTTCTGGGACGAGTCCTCGATGAAGAGCTCCTGGAGCTCTTTTCCGCTTGGAAGGAACTCGGCCTGGCTGCCCTGGGCAAGAGGCATCTCGGAGCATCTTAACTCACGGCCGAGCAGCACATGCGGCAGCAAATTCCGGCATGGAAAGTCCAAGGGCCCGACCGCCAGCTTGAGGGTAGCAAGCTTCGTCAGCCGGCCTCAGGAAAAGACGAAACGAGTAGGTTAAGAAACGCCTGCGGCCAAATTTGAAAGCCTGCGGCTGATAGCCAGGCGGCCGCGCCACGAAACAGCAAGGCGCCCGTGAACTTGCGTGGAGCTGAGATCGACCTTCCGCAAAACAGCCCGCTTCGATGGATGTGCCGAGGCGGTGACGCCAAGATAGACCCCGAAATTTGTCTATCACCAGTCTCACGTTAGGTTTGACGCTCATCTTGGGGCACCATCTCAAACGCCTTCTCGACATATCAGTTTCTTTTCCCATAGAGCCATAAAGGATGTCCATCCAGTCATGTCACAGGCTGCTGCAGTATCTGCTGGTCGGAACATGTTGCCGCCACGATTGCCCTCAGAGTAGCTTCCGGTAGTAGGCCAAGTTACTGCTTTCATAACTTTTTCACATCAGCAGCATCGATTCCACCACACATAGCACTATGGCATTGTGTTAGCATGAATACAAGCCCCCAAGAGAATGCCCCCGCGCAGCGTCCCACGGTCCAGGGAAAAGCTGGTGGAAACCCGTCCCTCAAAATAAGTACCGCTGCCAAGTCTACAAGTCTCCAGTGCGCCAGTTCCCCACAACTGAGAGGAAACAAGCGTGCCTCAGCCAGGTTTGGCAAGCCGGTAAGGCGCCCAATCTGGTCCTTCATTTGGGTGTTGTAGAGGTACATTTCCTGCAGCAGGGTGAGGGGAGCCAGCGGCTGGAGGTCGCCGGCAATTTGGGTGTTGTCGAGGTCCAGGTACTGCAGCTGGGTGAGGGCATCCAGTGGCTGCAGGTCGCCGGCAATTTGGGTGTTGTAGAGGCGCAGTTCCTGCAGCTGGATGAGGGGAGCCAGTGGCTGGAGGTCGCCGGCAATTTTGGTGTCAGAGAGGCGCAGTTCCTGCAGCTGGGTGAGGGGAGCCAGCGGCTGGAGGTCGCCGGCAATTTGGGTGTTGTCGAGGTCCAGGTACTGCAGCTGGGTGAGGGGAACCAGTGGCTGGAGGTCGCCGGCAATTTGGGTGTTGTAGAGGTGCAGTTCCTGCAGCTTGATGAGGGGAGCCAGTGGCTGGAGGTCGCCGGCAATTTGGGTGTTGTAGAGGTACAGTTCCTGCAGCTGGATGAGGGGAGCCAGTGGCTGCAGGTCGCCGGCAATTTGGGTGTTGTGGAGGTTCAGGTCCTGCAGCTGGGTGAGGGGAGCCAGTGGCTGGAGGTCGCCGGTAATTTGAGTGCTGGAGAGGCTCAGGCGCCACAGCTTTGTGAGGGGAGCCAGTGGCTGGAGGTCGCCGGCAATTTGGGTGTTGGAGAGGCTCAGGTCCCGCAGCTGGGTGAGGGGAGCCAGTGGCTGGAGGTCGCCGGCAATTTCGGTCTCGTCGAGGTGCAGTTTCTGCAGCTGGGTAAGGGGAGCCAGCGGCTGGAGGTCGCCGGCAATTTGGGTGCTGTCGAGGTCCAGGTCCTGCAGCTGGGTGAGGGGAACCAGTGGCTGGAGGTCGCCGGCAATTTTGGTGTCAAAGAGGTCCAAGGCCCGCAGCTGGGTGAGGGGAGCCAGTGGCTGGAGGTCGCCAGCAATTTGGGTGTTGGAGAGGCTAAGGTGCTGCAGCTGTGTGAGGGGAGCCAGTGGTTGGAGGTCGCCGACAATTTGGGTGTCGTCAAGGTTCAGGTACCGCAGCTGGGTGAGGGGAGCCAGTGGCTGGAGGTCGCCGGCAATTTGGGTGTTGGGGAGGCTCAGGCGCTGCAGTTTTGTGAGGGGAGCCAGTGGCTGGAGATCGCCGGCAATTTGGGTGTTGGGGAGGTACAGTTCCTGCAGCTGGGTGAGGGAAGCCAGTGGCTGGAGGTCGCCGGCAATTTGGGTGTTGGAGAGTTTCACGCGCTGCAGCTTTGTAAGGGGAGCCAGTGGCTGGAGGTCGCCGGCAATTTGGGTGTTGGAGAGGCTCAGGCGCTGAAGCTTTGTAAGGGGAGCCAGTGGCTGGAGGTCGCCGACAATTTGGGTGCTGTGGAGGTTCAGGTCCTGCAGCTGGGTGAGGGGAGCCAGTGGCTGGAGGTCGCCGGCAATTTGGGTGTTGTGGAGGTGCAAGTACTGCAATTGGGTGAGGGGAGCCAGTGGCTGGAGGTCGCCAGCAATTTGGGTGTTGGAGAGGCGCAGGGCGCGCAACTGCGTGAGGGGAGCCAGTGGCTCTAGACTGCCGGCAATTTGGGTGTTGTTGAGGTCCAGGTGCATCAGCTGCATCAGGTGCTGCAAGGCGCTGGTGTTTCCGTGGACTTTGGTGTTTGAAAGGCGCAGTGACTCGAGCTCCCTCGGAAGGACTCCGACGCGGCCCGAGAGCGGCCGCCCCGACAAGTCGATCTTCACCACGCACTCCTAGGTTCAACCCCTTGCTGCGTCTGCGCAGAAAGAAGCAAGTTTGAAGCTGTCTCACAACAAGATCCCAGAGTCGCTTTCATCGCAGCCGGCTCCGGGCCAGGAGCATGGATCACCCGTGAGCTTTTCAGCCAGGACCCCGAGCTCCAGGAAGGCAGACCTTAAGGCCGCCGGCCCGGTACCTTGCATCTAAGTGCTCCAACTATTTCAAGGGACCAGAAACACGCAGAGTTTTCTTAGCAATGCCAACAAAAAATCGCGACATGACGATGCAAGAGGTGCCAGGCCACACTCAGACTTGGCAGGGCCGAGCCTCGTGGCGCTGCCGGCTGCGACCTGCACTCACTCCATCATAGGAGTCACGGGAATGGATCTGCGATTACGAACTTCTGCCCACATTTCATGACAGCATGGGGAGCAGAATGTCTCCACGCACAAGGAAAAGAAGGAGCTCAGTGGAGCTTTGCTTGGTCCTCACTTCAACACGATTCGAGATCCTTGCCATCCACGGTTCTGCAAGCTTTTGGGTTCAGCAACGAAGTTTGGGGGCGTCCCTAAACCCCCAAGTCCCAAAACGTTGGCTCAAACCCTGCAAGCTAAAAGTCTCTAAGCCCTGCACTTTATAACACCCTGAAGCAGGCCAGCAGCTCGTGTGGTGCGGGGGTCTTTACCAGCAGCTTGAAAACTCAGAAGGATGCTTACTTCTGGTTGTCTCGAGATGAACTTGTATCTCTTCCAGGACCGAGGCTTACACACCCCGTAGCAAAGCCCGCAGGCCGGCTCGGGCCTCTTCGATGTGCGTGCGGCTTCCAGGCTTGGTGTCGGCCCTATGGACCTCACACAGGTGCTTCGCAGAAGACCTCCTTTAAACCTCACGTTACAGCGCTAATTAGGCTGGTCAGGTGCTGCCGGGCATCGCCATGGTGCTCGTCTGCATCGGTCCCCAGAAACACCTGCAGATGCCGCTCGCTGCGCTCCGCGGCAAGCAGGGTTGCCAGCACGCAGAAGGCCAAGACCGTCAAGGCCCCCATTGGTGGCTAACATGGATACAGCATTGCCCCGTTTGCATGCAAAAGCCGCTGACTAACCTGCAGGACGAAGCAAAAAATACCGCTTTTGTGCATGCTTTCCTCATGTTTGCCCTGATGGAGCTGTGTAAGGCTCAGACAACAGCATGCTGAGAGCCCCGCAGTCCGGAGCTTGCAGAGTGAGCCCAAAAGTGACGCCGGAACGCATGCCTTCTCAGTCTAAAGTGCCTGGGATTCACATGTTGCAGAGGATCTCTATCACGTACACAAACGGCGCTTCCTACCCATTTCGACATATACACGGAGTATGAGGCAGCGGGCATGCCGCCAAAACTCGCTTGTATGCTTAAGGCTTATCATGTGCTGAGCATGACCCCCCAAAAGGAGACAAATGCGCTGCCTTTCTCACAAGTCATAACCCCACCCACCTAATAACAAAAATCCCCACCCCACGAAATTCAAACAATCCCAGTATGGTCTATTTCACCACGATGGGCAACAGAAGTTAAAAATTCAATTTAGCATGCTCTCCACCAGAAGTACAGCAAGAACAGGGAAGCTCCGGTTTGCTTTCTCTCTCGCCGCAAGCTGCAACCATTCGAGTGCGATGCCCCCTGCGAGAAGACGGGAAGATCCTCCTGGCCAACATATCTGGGCTCTTGCTTCTAAGTTGGCTTTGGCTCCATGGTTGCGGTTGTTCACTACCCATAGGGCTCCATAGGAGTTCCTTTTGGGGGGTTCATATTTAGGATCCAAAAAGGTAATCCCCAAAAAGGAACTACTTTGGAGCCTATGGGTAAAGCTACGGCACTCGAGCCTCGCCAGCGGGCTACACACCGGCTTTGCGCTTAGGAATTCTCAGACACTCGAGGTGTCGTGCGCCTGGAAGTATGATGATACCCCGGGACACCGAATCCCAAACCTTCGACCGGCCCTTGTTAAGTCCGAGGTTACAGGATACCCACCGGACCACGATCATGAGCCACAAAGTCTTGAGCTCAAACCAAACCGACAGGAGCATGAACTCGACCTCAAGCTCATAAAATCTTTGACGCTGGCACGAGCAGCTCACGGATTCCAGAGCCTCAAAGAACCCGCTGGCCATTGGCCCCTGAGCTTTCTGGCTATATAAAAGCACGCCGGAACTGTGAAGATCTCTCGATGTGCATGGGCTCTCAAAACAGCTGGCCTCACATATCCCCAATTTTCGCGGCATCCTTACTAGAAGGACCACATGAGCTCCATAGTCTTGACACCTCACGATGCACCATCACACCCAGACAAGTACTCGGATCACAAACTTGCAGGCAAGGCCAAAATCAGGGCGTCAGCAATCCTCCAAACTTAGGCCCAAGCCCAATAAACCCTAAACCCTAAACCCTGAACCCTGAACCGTAAACCCTAAGCCCTAAGCCGTAAACCCTAAACCCTATAGAGGTTGAAAACATCCTGGGTCTCAAACCCTCATCCCTCGAAACGCCTTTCAGCTCCAAGAGCACCACGGCGTCGCCCCGCTCCAAAGCAGGCCACTCCGGCTCCACCTCCTGCAGCAGCATGTGCAAACAAATTATATGAAATATTAACAATGAAAATTTGAAGAAAAAAAGAATACACAAATAGCAATAATGTTGTTATTAAAAATGGCAATAGTAAAGGTAGTAATAATCAGTTCAGGTACGCCTCTTCGACAATATCAGTGTCAACTCTTGCTCCCAGGGGCGCTGCTGTGATTTAAAACCTTAAAACATAACATCCCCTTCCCTTAACACAACCAAAAAACCAAAGCCACAAAATACCAAAAAAACAAAACCAACAACACCAAAAATACCAAACACAACAAAACCAAAAAAAAAAAATTCAGTACTCCACCAGAATATAACTAGAAATATACACAAATGAAAGAGTTATGAAATAATGCTTTTTTTGCGTTTTTTTGGTTTTGCTGGTGTTGTTTCTTTTGGTGCATCTAGGGTTGTGCATGATTCTCTTCTGGTGCACATTGTGAGCTAGCAACCCTGCGAATGTTCTTGCATTACCCTCGACGCGAAATCTCTCCAAAACTATACCTAACCACAACTGAACTGAGGGCGACAACCTCTGCATGGACGCCTTGAAATCCGAGGCACCCGGCCCTAAACTCCATCCCATGATGCCCCAGACTTGCTTCATGCGATGCCGGTGGTACTCCTCCGCATCATGCCAGTCCTGAGAACTGAAGGGCATCCTTTTGGGACTCTGGGTTCAGGGGTTTTGGGGGGTTAGGCTAGGGTTTAGGGTTTAGGGGTTTAAGGATTTAGGGGTAAGGTGTAGGTTTAACGGCTAGGGAGTGTAAGGTCTAGGGCTACGGGATTTTCTTCGGGCTTTCTTTCAGGACGCTGGGTTAATATAGGAACATGATCAAGAAAACCTGGTTTTTCAAAATCTGAACCCAATATTTTGGTGTTATGGGGCCAAGTTTTCTTCGTCAGCTTCCTGCGTTTTGCTATGTCCTCTTCTAGGGTTACTAGTCGGGCATCCAACGGGGGGGGGTTCTATAAGTCTTACCGCAAAACCCTGAATCCGACACCCCTTCGATGCAAACTGCTCCAGAAGCTGCAAGGGAAAAACGGTTTGTATATTTGCTATCTTTGTTATGGCTCAGGGCTGAGGGTTTCGGCTTCGACCTTATGAGCCCGACACTTCGGCTTCGACCTTATGAGCCCGACACCCTTGAGTAATCACAAGCGCTGCAAGCGCAACACTGTTATACAATCCCCCAAGCCTTTGTAGACCCTATAAATCCCCTTACGGACGTGAAGCCCGTCATGTGTCGCGGTAGATGCAACCGAACCGTAAACACTATAAACCCTAACCCTAAGTTTTGCACTGAGGTGCACGAATCGGTCCGTGGGCACTCAAACCTCGACGCGTTCTGGGGTTTGGGGTTTAGGGGTTCAAAGCTTGATGTAAAGGTCTTAACTAATAGAATAGGGTTCTTAAGAATATGATACCATGAATACAGAGGCACCAGATGGGAATAGTATTTTTGCGACCTCTGTCCCGAATAGGGTCTTCCAGGCTTTGGGCTTCAGGGCCGAGGGCTTGGAGAAAGGATGGTGTTCTCGTGTCTGGGTTCAGCTCCCCCTTCGAGATGGAGCTCCTGGATAGAGGTCCCACTACGTACATGGTATTGATGCCTCTTTATAAAGAATTTTGAAGCTCAAACCGGGCGGGTTTAGGCTTGAGGGGTTCATGTTTATGGTTTGGGGCTTCGGGTTTAGAGTGTAGAGGGTTAGGGTTTAGGGTTTGGTTCTTGGGGGTTAGGGTTTAGAAGTTTAGGGTTTAGGGTTTAGGGTTTCGGGTTCAGGGAAATGGAATAAGTAAGCCTACAATATGCTCACGGCCGGAATGCCCCGACCCGACTCCCAAATCCTACCGTGAGAGCAGACCAGGTGCGTGAACTGCGAGATCCAGGCGATACAGGACATGATGTTCATGATGTTGATCGCGCAAACCCTCGGCTCAAACCCTGACCCTAAACCCTGGTTTCAGTCAGAATTTCCACTTATTCAATGGTCCATATATATATATAGAGAGAGAGAGAGAGAGAGAGAGAGAGAGAGAGAAAGAGAGAGAGAGAGAGATATATATATATATTCCCTGTCATGACTATTTCATAGCACGAGTCTGGAATCAAGCCTCGTTAAAGACACCGCCCCGTGCTCCTTATGGAACCCTCTAAAGCAACTACTTGTTACTTAGTTGCACAACTACTATCCGAAGTACCTGAATATTGGGTCCGGTGCACCCTTTAGGGAACGCCTCACCGGAACTTTGTTACAGAAATCCTGAGAGCCTGAGAGGAACCCTTGGTTGACGGGCCTGCCAACACCCCAGGTGCCGCTGCGCAGGCACGCAGTGGCCGAGCAACTGCCAAGCTCCCACCAGTCCCTATAATAAGGCCCCATGTAACTACATAGTAAAAAGACTAGCTTTGCGGATTCCTTTACGGGCACCTTGTAGAGGTTCCTTCAAGAGTTCAAGAAGGCTTCTGGTGTAAGGCTCGATGTATTCATCTAGTATAAGCAGCATGAGGCCTTAACGTACCTAATTCGGGAACTCGTTAAACTCCGTTAAGGCCTAAGTATATGTTCTGCTTTTCCTCAGCAGTGTCAAATGTTCCAAGCCTCAGAATTTAGAAAACAGGGTCTACCGCAGGCGGATGCACAGGGTGGTCGGCTTGGGGTTTGAGGGTTTAGTTTTCTGTTTGGCATTCACAGATCTCAGAGATCTTAAATTGGCATGGAGGGAGTGCTGGTGGAACTTCGTTTACTTCGAGGGTGTTGCTTCCCCATAGAGCACATGACAGAAGTCTTCCAAGCATGCCTCTTTGCGGACGTGCAACATGAAAACCACAAACGACCTAGAGACCCTGAGCTGGACGAAGCAACACTCGAGTGTGAGTTTAGTGATTGGCATCTGGGCCATCGGGGTCTGGAAAACGGACCAAGGAAGACAGACCTTGCCCCGCTTGGTTTGGAGTTCGGCGGTCTGAAACTGCACAAGACCTTGACACCCGAACTTCGAAGCCAAAGACTTAAATCCTCAAATGCTGCGCGCCCGCAATAAAAAGCTCACAAGCATGAGGAACACGGACGCTATCCCCGACCCCCAGATGCCTGCCACTGGCTGTAGGTGGCAACGACGACATGGTGGTCTGTGCGTGAATTGCCGTGTTACTGTTTAGACGCTGACATCGCAACAGCCCGTAATATACAGGCCTGCATCCTCTGTCAAAATTTTGGGGTTGTTTCAGAAGGGTGTCAGGGGGAGTTAGTGTTTGCAAGGACTTGTGGAAGCCATCGAATTGGAGTCAAGCAAATCGTTCAGGAAGAGACTCTCGGGACCGCAACAGCGCACCAGGAGACCGGCAGGAGACCACAGGGAAACTACCGGGAGACCACCAAGAGACTACGAGAAGACCGCAGCAGAACCCAGGACAACCGCCAGACCTTCCCGCCTAGGTGCTGGCCCACTCCAGGAAAATGGACAACACCTGCCAGGACCGCCGGGACCTGCTAGGAGGGCTGCAGCGTCCGTTTCTCCTTATCAACGTTGAGCCATGGATGATTTCTGCTCGGCTGCTCGGACCGGCTTCGACCATGGACGTCATCATGCTTGGGGGTGGGAGGAGGGAAACAACCTAACCTAGCACTAAACTAAACCCTAAGCCCAGCTTCCCCTGATGAGGGGACCTAAAAAAACTAGACACCGAGTATC
>CAJNJA010010612.1:0-14100 GCA_905231915.1 Symbiodinium necroappetens
TTTCGTTCGCAATCTCTGCATGTCAACGCTTGCTGTGTGGTTTTGCTTCTATCTTGCGTACAGCGGCTGCTGCGTGGCATTGCCCCTATCGTAGCGGCGCTTGCTGTGTGGCATTGCCCCTATCCTACTTACAGCACTGGCTGTGCGGCATTTCCTTTATCCTGTTGACAGCGCTTGCAGCGTGTCTTTGCCCTTATCCTGTTTGAAGCACTTGCTCTGTGGTTTTGCTTTTAACCTATGTACAGCGGTTGCTGAGAGGCATTCCTGCTCCCATCCTGTTTACAGCTTTTGCTGTGTGGTTTTGTGTCTGTCTTATGTACAGCGGTTGCTGTGTGGAATTGCCCCTATCTTGTTTACAGCATGTGCTGTGTGGCATTGCCCCTATCCTGTCTACAACGTTTGCTGTCTGGTTTCGTCCCTATCCTGTCTACAGCACTTGCCGTGTGGTTTTGCTTCTACGTACAGCGGTTGCTGTGTGGCTTGACCCCTATGCTGTTTAAAGCGGTTGTTTTGTGGTTTGCCCCTATCCTGTTTACAGCGCTTCCTGCGTGGCTTTGCTTCTATCTTATGTACAGCGGTTGCTGTGTGGCATTGCCCCTATCCTGTTTACAGCGCTTGCTGTGTGGCTTTGCCCCCATTTTATTTACAGCGTTTGCTGTGTGTGCAGTGACCAAGGCTGACCATTGAAGAGGTATCCGCAGGAGTTTCTTTGTGGACTGTCAATCTCACTTCTGATCAGCAAAGCACAGTTCCAGGGCATAACAGTCTTGTGAATGCGATAGATGACGCTTCCGCGGCGGCGGCGAAACCAACGAAAAATATAGGTCATTTTGAAAATCACCTATTTTTGTTTCGCTCTCTCGAGCGGCGGCGGCGAAACCAAAGAAAAACATAGGTCATGTTGAAAATGACATATATTTGTTTCGCTCTCTCGGGCGGCGGCACAGAAAAATATAGGTCAGGTTCGCTCTCCCGGGCGGCGGCGGCGATACCAAAAACACATAGGTCATTCTGAAAATGACCTGGCGGCGAAGAAACCATACAAAAATATAGGTCATTTCGGAAAGGCGGCGAAACCAAAAACATATAGGTCTTAATAAAATGACATCTATTTGTTTTTCGCTCTCTCGGGCCCCGGGCGGCGGCGGCGAAACAACAGAAAATAGGTCATTTCGCAAATGACTTTCACATTTGACCGCTGTCTTTTTTTCTTGGACATGCGGCGGCAAAACGGCTAGATTTAGATTTTTGCTTGGCGGCAGCAGTGAAACACACCACCGTATAGCTGATTTCGACAATGACATGTTTTTTATTCCTTTCTCGGGCGGCGGCGGCAGCGGCGGCGAAACAGCAAAGTTGCAAGAGGCGGCGGCGGCGGCGGTGCGAGACAAAAACGAATCGGTCATTTCGGAAATGACATTTCTTTTTGCTTGGCGGCGGCAGCGGCGAAACAAGAAAAATCCAGGTCAATTCGGAAATGACTAAAACATTTGTTTGGTTCTCTGGCTACGGCGGCGAAACAAAACAGCCTAAGAGATTATATAAGTCATTTGGGAAATTATCTACACGTTTTTTACATGCGCTGGCGGCGGCGACGAAACAAACATATATGTCATTTAGGACGCGACCTATACTTTCCATTGGCATATGTTTTTCTGGTCATGTCCAGTGTTGATTTGATGGCTCATGCAGATGTAACTGGTGTGTTTCAAGTATTTGTTGGGTGTGGGCGCCTTGTTAGCTCGTCAATCGCTTGTGACTGTGGACGCCATGATGTGATCGGTTGAGGTAAAATCATATTACCAGGACGCGGGTCTCGAGAGCGAACTAGTAAGGGCGGGTCGCTTCGTCAAACGTGTCGGCATATTAATGGGCGTCGTGAGAAATGCGATGCATCAAAATGGCGACCGGACGAACGCAAGACACCTGCATGAGGCCATCGGCCAGCCGCTTTGCTACCGCCCTGACGAGGTTTTTCTATGATGGTATCGCAGTTCCCCGGCCCGCGGAAAGGCTGGCGATCTGGGCATCTCCTAGATCTGGGTCGCTTCTCCAGCCCCGTCGAAATCGCTCTTTCAGTAACACCTCTCTGCTCCGTTGGGTGAGTGGGATGGGATCTTCGCGGCTCTCTTTCAACTGTCCTTGACCTGAAATCGCCAAAGGCAGTGTCGCGACAACAGCGATAAATTAGAACCATGCTAAAGTTCCTAAAGGACCCAGACTGGAAGCCACTCCGACTACGTTGGACCCTCGGCTGAGCTGGACAAGCCTCTTTTCCTCCGCAGGGCTAAAGCACGAGTCTTCTCGTGAGAACGTGCGGAAGTTTCTCCACGAGCAGGGGTGCAACGACCGACACTCTCCGATCACTGCTACTATGACTGGCATTAAGTACGTGTGTAAGAGATCGCCTACTGCGCCTTGGTCAGTATTGCGGTTGTTGGTGATACTTTCTTACCAGTCTTACTGTAACCTCTCTTTCAAGTTACAACATCAGACTTTGGATGGCCATTAACTACCTCAGACCACCCGAGTAGGGCTTCCGCGCAGGGAGCCCGCGCCTGAAATCACGAAAGAATTTCAATCCGGGTTTAGGGTTTTTTTGGTTCATTGCTACTAGGCATTCGCTTACTCTAAGTGTGTTAAGGTCTTGGCATGAGGGGTTTCAGAGTTTAGGGCTCAGAGTGTTGGGTTTGGAGCTTGGGGCTTTGTAAAACAAGACCTTCCGGAACCTTGCAGCGGCTGCTTCACCTCTCTCGCCAAGGTGTTCGTTTCCCCGGCGATTCCCTCCAGTATGATGACTAGTCTTGGCATGGTCACCACTGTGGATCTGTTGTGGATTGCTGCGGTCGTCCGGCTTGATGGGGCTGGGTGTGAGGTGGTAGTAGTCACAGCAACTACTGCCACTGCTCCACCGCCCAAATCTTGGCTTCGTACGGTTGATGATATAAATCCTGCCTTACCCATAATAAGGACTATACCATAATTCCCAGAGGTTAGGGTCCTTAAGGTAATGCCAAGGATTTCTATCATCCAACAGTAGTTTGATGGCTTCGTCGCTCTGTTCTGGCAGCTCTGGGCTCCGGACTCTTCGCGACTCAGGTACTTGGCCGCCCTAGGGTGGCGCTCCATCAGCTCACCCAGAGCTCCTGGTTTAGGGTTTAGGGTTTAGGGGTTTAGGGGTTAGGCTTTAGGGTTTAGGGTTTGGGACTTCCAAGTCGCAACGTTCGGATACAGAAAGAGGCACAAGCAGGGATAACCTAGGTCAAGAATCGGAGCAAGCAGGTTGCCATGTCTCAGGTGCTAATATGAGGTTGTAACAATGCTGGGAGCCCCGTGAACGGAAGATTCTCCTCCTCGCAGGTAGTCTCGCTTGTCTGAAGACCTGCAGCGCACAAGCACGTCGAGCACTCAGGCAGAGAGGTCTTGTCGATGGGCAGCCACTGGACTTTTTGCGTCGGTTCTCCGCAGACGATCGAGACATGGCGCACGCAGCGCAGCAAGAAGCTGTGGCGGTGCTGAAGCGAGAGCCACAGCCGCCAGCACGATGGGATCGGCGTCCAAACTGCGAGGCTGGTGCTGCAGACAGCAGACCAATGGATGCAACCAGCTGAATGCGGCTGCGGCGCCCTTGTGAGCGCCCCTGCCTGAGCACACTCTGCAAAGAAAGAGCAAAGCGAAACAGCAAGAGTGGGAGCACCTTGCTGCTGCTGGGCCACTCAACCAGCTGAAGTGCAGCGCCCACTTCGCCAGCGGCAGCGCACGAGCTGGCCGCGCAGTGGAAGCTCAGGGCATCCGCAGAGCCCTGGGCGCCTACAGCGAACAGCACGAGGGGCATGGAATCCTCTCCAGCGAAAACATCACAGCTGGGGGCCCAACTAGCTTCTTGCAGATGCAGCAAAAGCTTGCGCCAAGCGGATCCGAAGGCTGCCAAGCACGTGTTAAGTGCCTGGTGTCGTGTCGGACACAGTTGGACCGGGTCGGGGATATCTTGCGCAACACGAGGCGTGCATGCCGAGAGGCTGTGGTGTCAGGTCGGAGGCTCCGGGACGCCTCCAGGAGTCTGCGCTCCCCCATGCGACCCAAAAACGCCCATCCCACGGAGCCTGCACCTTCAAGGCCACCACGGCGCTCCGCCACCTGCTCGGCTGAAAGGAGGAAGGAGGGGCATGCTCCCCGGTTCCTCCTGCTCCAAGCTCCGGCCTCCCAGAGTCGGCAAAGGCCGCGAGCCGCTCGTTGAAGCAGACGAGGTCTTCGGTCACCTCCAAGGCGATCCGAGTCCGCTCTCATGCTGTCGGCCCATCCCCCGGCCTGCCAGCGCCCCAGCGCCGCAGAGATGCCCAAGACCCGGCGCCAGTGCCCGGCACGCCTGGCCGCCGCCATGGCCATGGTGGCACAGGAAGCGGTGAGAGCTGCTCCTCTCAGAGCTCAGAGAGTAACTGAGTAGCACTCCTCTTCTCCCCTGTAGGTCCCTCCCAGGTCCCGGGGGCCAGTCCTGAGCAGAAGTGCAAGGCAAAGAGCTGCATTGCGGCTTCCCACTGCAGAGCTTCGCCTTAGGAACTCGCAATTTATGCCGCCTTTCAACTTCGTTCCTAAACGCCCAGCTCAGCCCAGGTCACCGCAGGCGGCTAAACTCGCGGCCAGGGTAATGGCGTCAGGGCGAAGAGCTTCCCGGATGCTGCGAAGTATCTGTGTGGCCTGCTCCCAATTCTGGCCTGGAGCCGCGTCTGTGAAACTCACACACACACCACTGATCCGACAGCATTTAATGCAATTTGCCGGCCTCGGCCCAAGCTGTTTGCCACGGAATTCAGCTGAATGACATTCCGGGACATGCCATCCTGTGGCTTAACTAGCTAGCAGGCACCGCCAATACTTGGCACGTGATGGTCAGGATTCTTCCAAGGCCGCACAGGACGCACCTGGGCAAATCCCGCCCATGCATCGACTGCCCGGTGCCAGCGAGCTCCCTCGGCGAAGGCCTACAGGTGGCGAGGACCGTGGACAGACAAGACCAGCAGCTTGGATCAGCATGGCCTGCAGCAGACTCGTCATGCCAACCGCATCTCGTCGGAGTCGAGCCTCCAAAGCAGAAGCACAGCGGCGATCATTCACCCAAGAGCGAGAGGAGAGATGAACCGCCCCGGCGCCGCCTGGCGCGTCTCCTCCATCAGCTTCGATGCCAAAGGCCAGTTCGCAGCGGCTGCGGCTGCATCGATGAGGGAGTTCTGGGCCACGAGGTCCGGCTGCACCTGCCTTCCGCTCGCATCGCGAAGCAGCCCCCCCGCACTGCTCTTTGCCAAATTTTTCACCGAGGCTCAGCTCCTGCAGCGTTGCGACGGAGCGAAGAGCTGCTGACCAGAAGGCATGCAAGCTGCAGCTGGCAATCCTTGGTCTTCTTGGATCTGCGGTGTGCTTCACAGCTTTGCCATCGAATCCCAGCTGCAGAGCACCAAGGGTGACGACAGTGGGAATGACGGTGTGCCAGCGCATGTCATCCTCAGGCAGACTTCGTAGGCATACGTGCATGCACATGCAGTTAGATATCCTCTCTCACACACACACACACTTACTTCTTCCACACAGACAAGAGGACACACACACTCTCTCTCTCTCTCTCTCTCTCCGCCATGGCTCGAGGAGATGGCGACTACGGTACCAAGCACCCAGGACGCGGCCCACGCCGCTGATGGCCTCTTCATCACGCAATGTTTGGGAGGCTTCGGTCTTAAGGCGCGAGCATTCTGCCCAGGCGCTGCGTTGCAGGGCACCGCCTCAAAAGCTCTCTCACGCCGCTACATTGCAAGAGCGGGCGTTGCGCAAGCCTAAAACACAAACGGAAGAACCACGAAGAACCTGAACCTATAGACTGACCGCTGCCGAGCGGCGTTGGCTTGCTGGCCAGAAGCCGCGATGCTTCGCAGAAGTCTGAGGCCCGCCTGCCACCTTTGACGCACATTCAGCGCAGGCTGTGCATCAGAGCATGTACCGCATACGCCGCAACATACACCGTATCGTCAAAAGGCGAAAAAAGAGAGCGGCCTGGATGCTTTGGAGCAGGCGCCGAGCGCGGCGCTCCTTGGACGGAATAACTCTGCTCCCGAGCTCAGACAACCCGAAGCTGCGGAGTAGCGACGGCGTGTCACACACCAAGCTACGGCGGTCCTTGAGACCATGGTGGCCCGCAAGCCTGCAAAGGCTCAAAGGCTTCAAAACAGCACATCTCCCTCCTCCCGATTCCTCCCCGCCTTGCTGAAGAAGTGCACTGAGCAGACACAGAGACTGGATCCATCCTCGAACATCGGAAAGCGTCAAGACATGTCAAGACATTCGAGCAAGTCAGCCAGACCCATGGCATACAGCTGGGAGGGCGTCTCGACTGTCGGCCGTATGCACCGATTGCTGTGTTGTACCTGGTCCAACCCATCTTTCCAAAGCGGGCCGCACATGGAGCACCCAAGGCAGCCAGGCTGCTCTTCGACGTCTTTGAAGACCGCCGATAGGTTGCGAGGAGCAAGCACGGCCATGCCGACTGGACATGGCACGCCGCGCTTGCGAGTTGTGAGATTGGTTCGCCAGTGGGCGTGTCTAAAGGCATACTTGGGCCGAACTCGACGCAACAAGCAGGTACAGTAGTTGGATCCTGCGACTCCACGGTTCTGACAGCTTTCCGGGGGAGACTGAGGCTTCTGCAACTCGTTGATGGGCTTGCCGAGCTGGACACACCGCTCGATGGCCTTGCGAAGCACCGGCACAGGATGGACGGCCCTTGATGTCCCTCGCACCTTGGCAAGGTACTTGTCACCCTTCTTCACCAAGGAGGTCACCTGGAGACGAGTCCCAACCAATAGACTTCAGTAGAATACAGCTGAAGAACTGAGAGGCACCTTGCCCGGCTCGCCGAATCGGGCCGTACGGCCAGCGCGGTGGAGGTAGTCCTCGGTAGTTCCAGCAGACGGGCAACGGTTAGGGGATGGTGTCGTATATGGTGTCGTCATCCACCCGCACCCACCGGCAAATGCAGTTTTTCTGCTCTGCAGACGGGCGATGGCTGTCACCGCTTGCAGCGACATCGGCGGTGCCCAGCGCTGAAACCGTGCCAACGGCGGCCTGTACCTAGGGTGCAGAAAGGCCGGAAGGGAATCCCTATACGGACATCTCAACACCGGGGCACAAGAAGGCTTGATGCTACGACGCCGACACCTGAGAAGGGGAACCGAACAGGTCTGCTCGCGCTCTCGATGCTTCCCCGCCTGCGATGTCGGCTCTAACTTTGGAAGCAGCCTGACTTGCAGAAAACCGGCTCCCAGCTTCTGAAACTCCGCTCTCGCTCGGATGCGGGCCTCGGCCATCATGGCAGCACTCTCGTTCAGCGTGGACCCGAGCCCAGCCAGCTTCTTCACCTCAGAAATGGGGGGGTTTCCGAAAATAGGGGACCCTAACATAGTACCCTTCATAGTAGGATCCTTATTATAAGGACCCCAACACCATGGGCCATAAAATGCCAAAACCGAGCCCCGCACTCTGCTCGGCAGAGGTCCGACCCCGAGCAGCTCGCAGAGTTCCTGGGCCGAAAGCACCCCAAAAAAGCTCGGCTGGTCCCGGTGCCTCCCCTGGTAGGGTTTTGGGTTTAGGGTTTAGGGTTTAGGGCTTTAGGGTTTAGGGTTTAGAGTTTTAGGGTTTTGGGGTTTAGGGTTTAGGGCTTTAGGCTTTTTGGGTTTAGGGTTGAGGGCTTCCCTCGCGCCTCGCAAAAATGGCAGCAGTTCCTGTTGAGAAGGTCGTACTCAGACATGGGCCACTCCTGGCAAAGAGGTCGCTTGCTATGCTATCCTTCCGAGCCGACGAAGCGCAGGGGTGCCTGCATCAAGCTGCAGATCAACTCCACAAGCTCTTCCTCTGAAATGGTCACGCTTCCCATGACCACGGCCTCACAAGAAAGCAGCTGTGTCAAGACTTGGGGCTTCACATGAGCCGGGGGCCTCGTGAAAGGTGTGCGACAGGGACATTCGGGGCAAACAGCTCCAAACCTTCGCAGACACAAACATACACAAAAAGTGCATTTTTTTGCAAAACAGAGTCGGAGGCATTTTTCTGCTTTTAACATCGGCCGAGGAGCTCCGGTGTCATGTCGGTCACACGGGCTGCCCTGGGACCACACGAGACGAGACCAGGGCCAGACCCGGCGCTCTGACGCCTCTGACAGTTGGCGGCCTGCCTCGGGCCAGCCGCCGTAGCTCCACTCCGTGCCGAAAACCTGCAAAGCAACAAGATTTGATTTCCGGCTGCTTGTTCAACCAAGCTCTTGCCTGTACAGCGCAGTGGAACGCACCGAGACCCACAGTCTTAAAGATACCGTTCAGGCTTTGCACCTCAAGCTCTCCATCTCTTCGTGTCCCTCTGTTCTGGTTCTCTCAGACAAAGCTCTGCATTACTCTTGCCCAAGTTGTAGATGTTGAGGAAGACCAAGTCGTCATCCTGCGGCGCAGCGCAGAGCGGTTCGCCCTAAGGAGCATAGCCTAGCATAGCCAGCCGGGTCCTCTCTTGAAGCCCGCCCGGAGCCATCTGTCAAGGCGTGCAATCTACTCTCAGAGTCAGAGCTTGCCAGAAACGTTCTCTACGACTCCAGGCTCTGATGGTTCACCGGCCTCTGTGAAGGTAACCCCATCGCGGGGTCCACTTGGAAGCCTTCGCGCTCCTGGAAACAGGGTTTGAACACGAGCAAGATGCAAATGACCGTAGCCGTAGCCGCAGCAGCAGCAGCAGCAGCAACAACAGCAGCAAGCGTTGTAGTTCTTGCTGCTGTCGCAACAAACAAAAGCAACCACTACCACTGGTAGCTTGGCTGGTTCCGATCCTGGTGGGGGCCAGCATCGTGGGAGACTCGTTGGGAAGCAGACCCTCCGAGAGGTTCACCAGCTTCGCCTCGAACTCTCTACACACAGCGCGCCGACACTCACCATAAACAAGAAGCTGGCGGCACAACGCGACCTTGCAAGCACAAAGGCATCTGAATGCGTATCGGGGAGCTGAGAGGAGACCGTAGACCGATCCGACCTCCGGGGCTCGGCTCAAGTGGAAGCTGGGGACCTCCCCTCTTCCCGCCAAAAACCCCGAAGCTGACGGCCTCTCGGGTGCTGACTCGCAGGGAGTTCTGACCCAGCCGAAGCGTGCCCGCCGGGAGGGTGAAGGCACTTGCGACGAATTTGTGCCGCATTGACTTTCGCTGCGCCGGGTCATAGTCGCCTGAACACAAGCGTAGGTCGGTAGTAATCGGACGCAAATGCCCTATTCCCGCCGAGTCGCAAATCACAACAGACTCGTTGACCTTGACATCGACAGGGCTGTAGCCTGCAGAAGAGATTTGGGACGATTCTGATCTGAGGATGAAGCTGCATCCGTGCAGAGTCCCTCTACTCCTGCCTAAATCTCACCGGACTCTAGACCCCCAACCCCGCTCAAAACTCCAAGACCCCCAAACCCAAAATCCCCAAACCCCGGCATAAACCCTTAACCCTAAACCATATTTTCCTCAGCAGGCCACCTTCGAGGCCCCCTCGTCCGGGCCCCGTGCGGTGAACCAGCGCCAGCTGGCAAAGCAGCGGCAAGTCCTCCAGCTCCTGGGCTGCGGTTGAGGGTCAAGGTTTGGTTTAGGGTTTAAGGTTTAAAGTTTTATGTACTGTAGGTTTTGGGCTTGCGAGACAGATAATGGCAGCGCGAAAACCCGTCGCGTGTCGAAACAGGTTAAAACGGCGGTCATATGAAACTGAGTCATCGCTTCACCAACCAAGGCACGAAGGAGACTTCCAAGTAGCAGTGGCTACCTTGCAGGCAGGAAGACCAGGCGTGATGTGCATGAGTGCATGAGAACCGGCATCCACAGATATCCACCGCTGAGTCAACTGCTGAAGAACAGTGCCTGCATTTCTTCCTGCTGCGCAAATCGGACAACTCGTCTACTCGGTTCACCGACTTTCATCCGCGAAGAGTCCTCGGGAGGAAGTTTCCATGACAGAAAGTGGTGACCTGCCATGGCACTCGCTGGCGAGGCCCAAATCAAGCAAAGTGTTTATACTGTACTAAACTATATTATAATATACTATAATATACTATAATATACTATAATATACTATATTCTAATTACAGGCGGCCTTCGAGATCCTTGAAGGCGGCATTCGTCTGCACCTCGGACTGGGGGATGCAGGCAGCTTGGGACTCTTTCCAGCTGCAGGGTAGGGTTTAGGGTTTAGGTTTAGGGTTTAGGGTCCCCGGCATCCTCAACCGGACCGTCGACCAGGGCTTGCTTTGCGGCCCAATTCAAGCTCCACAGCTCCTCTCCTCCAAGAGACAGTAAGGACTATGGGGAGAAGGGAAAAGCCATCGCCCACATGTTACAATGTCGTTGCATGCCGCATGTTCTAGAGGTGGCATCCTGGTAGCTGGATGTTCTCGGGCTGCCAAGTCATCGCACCCACCTCCTGCATCTGCTGCTCGACCTCCTGCGGGGAGGGTTTTAACATGTTTTAACTAGTAATTAGGACTCTTCAAACCGAACAACTCTGCCCGGGGCTTTGCGGCAAAGTGCGGGAACCCTGAAGCGATCGAATTGAGTCCTGGAGGCTGCCGCGGAAGCCCGGCTGCAGGAGCGCCCCGAGGCATTGGCCGTCGATGTTGCGCAGCACCAGCACCGGCGACCTTGTGTCTTGGATTGGGCTGGCAGCTTTGATGCTTGCGACAGGAGTTTCAGGACCCAGAGACACCTCACACAACAAAACCAAAGAAGGCGACCCGGGCGACACCTCCTCTGACAAAAAAACACAGCCCCAAATGCCAAAGAAAAACCCCGAAACCCTAAACCCTAAACCACCCCCTAACCCCTAACGCCCCTAAACTCCTAAACCCTAAGCCCTATAAACCCCAAGCCCTAAACCGAGCGGCCAGCAGCTGACATGGAGCGTCTCGGAGCTCCAGACCAAGCCAGCCGCCTCATCGAGACCAAAGCCCCAGAGACCCGGGAAGCAGCTGACGAGGGCCTCGGAAGGGGAGGGGAGGTTCAGGGTGAAGGGTTTAGGATTTAGGGCTAAAGTCTGGGGTTTAGCGTTTAGGGGGTTTAGGGCTTAGGGCTAAAGTTTAGGGTTTAGGGAGTTTAGGGCTGAAGTCGAGGGTTTGGGGAGGTCTGAATTCAGGGATTATTTGGGGGATCATATGATTGTCATTTAGGGTTTCGGCCTTCAGGACACTCCCACATTCTGCTTGGGTCATGCTTTGCGTAGGCATCCTGAGACTGGGTTGCAGGGGCTCTTTTGAAGCTCGCAGGTTCGTTGCTGCATGCGGCTTGCGAAGAGCCTTCCAGGATTCAATTTTGCTAGGTCTCCGGTCGAAAGATGCCCCTGTGCTGGCCGTAAGGTTTGCAATGTTACCGTTTGAAAGCTGATCCGAAGGCTACGTCCTGTTGTAAGACCCGGGATTCGTTCTTGACAGGGTTCAGGTGAACCCTAAACCCTAAACCCTAAAACCTTAGCCCTAAACCCTAAACCCTAAACCCTAAAACCTTAGCCCTAAACCCTAAACAATGAAAGGTTCCCAAAGCTGCTGGGACAGGGCCACTGCACTCCTTCCTTACCGGGGCACTGCAAGCCGGTCCTGGCGCGCCCGCTTGAAGAGGTGGGTCAGGACGGTGGCGCCTGAAAGAGTGCAGGAGCAGCAGAGATTTTTTGGGCCCAAACTATAATAGGCCCCTGTAAGCCCTGAACCATAAACCCTAAGCCCTAAGCCCTAAGCCCTAAACCCTAAGCCCTAAGCCCTAAACCCTAAGCCTAAGCCCTAGACCCTAAACTCTAAACCCAAAACCCTACCCTAAGAGCCCGCCTGGGAGGAGATCCAAGGCCTCCATGACCTCGTCGAAGTTCGGGCAGATGGCACAGAGCAGCGAGGCCCCCGCCGAGGAGCCGCCCAGGGCCCCGCCGCGCCGCAGCAAACGCTGCAGCGCCCGCTCCAAAGCGGTCCCGCGGAGCGCTCCACGGAGCCGGCCCGGGTCTCCACCTGAAAAGGGACTCCTTAAGTATGACTAGTATATATGTGTGTGTATATATATATATATACACATACTTGTAGATACATAACTGCCGGATACATAGATGCGACTGCGACTCTCTCAAATCTGATGATCTTCAAGGTATTGAAAAAGTTCGAAGATCTTATTTCTCACTTAGGGTTTCGTGGGCGAGTTCCGGGCACCTGTCACCCAGACGCACTGTGCCGCATCGATCAGCTCGGATAGCTGCGCCGAGTCCTTCAGACATTGGCCAAGACTCTTTGCGCCCAACCCTAAACCCGAAACCCCTAAACCCTAAACCCTAAACCCTATACACCCTAAACCCTATAACCCCAAAGCCCGAAACCCTAAACCCCTAAACCGGAAACGTGCCGAGAAGGTGACTCGCAGTCCCAGCCGCAGCTTCAGCACGACTCTGAGGAGCGACTTCGGTCACGCTCCCGAGCCTCAAACGTCAAGAATCGGAGGCCCGCAACATCATCTTGCTACTATTAGATGGGTAGTGGTCTAAATTATAGGGTCCCTTTGGGTGTCCTTTTAATAAGGGTGCCGTACTATGTTCGAGACCAAGAAAAGGGACCCTAATTTAGAGAACTACCCATATTTGCTACTGTCTTGAGGCGGGCTGCTCGTGCCACAGGGGATCTGGCCGGCAGCCGCAACCTGAGATCTTGGACGACATGACAAGGGTTAAGGGTTTAGGGTTTAGGGTTAAGGGTGTAGGGTTTAGAGTTTCGGGTTTAGGGTGTAGGGGTTTGGCGTTTGGGGCTTAGGGTTAAGGGTCCTAGAGGACTGGCTAGGACCACCGAGGAGCTGCTGATCACCACAATCTTCACGCGCCCCAGGAAGAAAGGCAGGGCCGCCCTCCCCGCGTCCACAAAGGCCCTCCGGAACTGGACCTCAGCATGGCAAGGCTTTAGGGCTTTAGGGTTTAGGGTTAGGGTTAGGGTTTTAGGGCTTCAGGGCTTGGGGTTTAGGGCTTTATTGCTATTTAGGGTTGAAACCACTCCCCAGCCCCACACTCCGCCCATGCCAGCCAGCCGCGAAGCGGTCGTCCTCCACACAGAGCCCTCTGCCACCACCATGGAGGTGGATGCTGCCTCGCAGCCTTTGGGCAGAAACCTCGCGGTCGGGCCAACGGTCCATCCTGAAGGCATCGGCGAGTCAAGTCGTTACAAACCCCGACAAGCCTCCGGGTTGTCCCCGTCTTTGAAGATTCGGCTTTGGGGGAGATGTACCACGAAGCCACTTGAGGAAAGCTCCTACGTAATTTCTTGGCAAACAAGCAAACGGCTGCAAAGCCGGAACCAGCCGGAATGCCGCCGAGGGCTCAATTTGACGTGCTCTTGCCCAGACTCCCCACTCGGCTGGTTTGGGGACGCGCCGGTACCAGGCTTCTCGGGGGCATCAGCAGCTGAATCGGTGAGCTGCAAGTTCGGGATCATCGTGGTCTTGTCACACCGTGTGTCATGGCGAAAAGCAGGGCCCGGCTCCCACAACAAACTTCGACTCACAGCCTTCTTGTCTCTACACGTGGCTAACACAGAACACAAGAAGTCATGCGAGTGGAGTTCCCGCGCTTTGTTGCTTGAAATGCTACGGCCAGACCCTTTCGTGATGGCCACTCGATCCCCAGACTGCTCCACAATTGCCCGTACTGGGGCGCGCACAATGGAATTGAGTGGGAAGTCGAAGTTCACAACATGCCTTCAGTGTGCGTGCAGATGGCCCTCCACCCGCTCTTGTGTCACCGGAACAAACGTGGCAAGGTCGGCAGCGGGTTGAAGCATAGTGCATGGGTGATATTCCGAGCAATAGGATAATAGGCGTAACAATAGATATCTTTAGTTAGCGATGGCCATTTCCATTTAGGTTATAGTATCGTCAAGCCCCCACATTATCACCCAAATTTTCACAATTCGTGTACCCCCCCCTATGAATATCACAAGAATCATAAGAACATCCCCCTACCTCTACCCATACCCTGAAAAATCCATATTCCCCATCATCCAGCCCGAATACCCTATGATAAACCTAAATGGAAATGGCCA
>CAJNJA010010613.1:1149-14099 GCA_905231915.1 Symbiodinium necroappetens
TGTATGTGTGTATGTGTGTATGTGCTGCTCCCTAAAGCCCGCCGGACCCTGCTTTCCAGCTACATGACATCTACTACTCCAACCACATGAAGAGGTCAGTTGCTTTGGGGGAGGTTTGCATGGGCGACATTTATGAGCTGCTAGCAGCTGCACTCATATTTATTGTATATTTTGGGGGCTAGAACTGGTTTATTACCATGGTTAGTTTACAAGTGTGTCAGCTGCAGGATCCTTATAGAGCGACGTCCGCGTGAGCATATTGATGGTAGCTTATACAGTGTGCAGGGCTTAGTAAATACTTATATTGAGGAGTTTTTGATATCAAAACCATGTCACAAACATGGGACTACTTATAGTATGTGTATTTGTTCAGGGCCCTACAGTGCATACTTGGAGGTGCAAGGATATTTCACAGTGGAAACGGAGTTGTAAGTGGAACGTAAGCCTCAATAGTTACCCTTCTTATTTTTAGGTCCAGGTGGTTTCCTGGTGGCTTCCTGCTGGTCTCCTGGCATCTTCCAGCGGTCTCCTGGTGGTGTGGGTGTCTGCTGGGTCTTCTGGTGGTCTACGGGATCCACGCTAGCGTAATAAGAATATTGGCAAACCTGTCAAATGTATTACTATTGTTTATAGTTGTGAGATAGTTGCTGTTGTTGATATTGATATGATGGCTCTTGGTATACATTGTAACAAGCCCAAATGCCAGGAGGCTGCAAGCTGCGCAGTTTTCTTCGTGCCTGTGCCCTGAACCAGGAGGGGCGTCATCCACTGTGATGTGAACCCGTGGAATGTCCTCTGCAAGGAGGACCTCGCTGTCACATGCTTTGCGCCACCACTCGCAGCTGCTTTCTGCAAAGCATTTCAAACTCATGCGAGGAGCCGGAGCAGGCAGACGCAAACTCTCCACAGGTTCCGAGCCCGGTCGTCGCGGTGCAGGGCGGTCCCCGACTAAATCATTTCTACACAGGCATGCCCTCGCGGCATCCTAGCAGCATCACCTTGGATGATGTTTGATGCAGAATCGGCTGCGATACCACATTTTACCCATACGATACTGGCCGTGGAAAACCCTATCGATAGCGAGTCGCTTGGGACAGTCAGTGCCACATGGTGACTGTGCAGGTTGGGCTTTGGGCCGCATAGCATGGTTCAGAGTTTATAGATTTTATAGTGTACCGAGGCTGGAGGCTATGTTGTAAAGCGCGCTTCGAGGCCTGCCTGGTGGACTGGGCCTGCAGTGCTCTCGCAGAAGGCGGCTCGGCACCGAAACTCCAGCGCCGAGGCGACTTCCAGGCCTTGGTGTTGGGCCCCGCAAGCTCAGCACTACATGATCCTTTCCTGAAGGCAGCGGAGCTTGTGGAGGGGCGATTCGGTCCTCGCAGTGATGTGTTTGGCACCCTGGCAACAACAACGTGCGTCGGTGATTGAAATTCCAGAGTCCAAGATTCCATTCGTTTGCTTAGGATGTGCAGCAACATTGCTTTGGCTGCTGCTGAAGCGGACAAGGCGCCCCAACCTGTCAACTGGGGCCTTGGTGAGTCGTGAGATGTTGTGGGCATGATCACGCCTTGGGAAGTTGCTTAGGAAGGGCCTGCCCGACCGAACGCCAGAGTTGCTCAAGGCCAAGTTTTAGCGGAGAAAGCCTTGAGAGGGCAGCGGCAGCGTCGTTTCGTTTCACTCAGATTGCCAGTTCGCTGTAGGTGCAGCTGCAAGAGGCAGCTGGAGAGGAGGTGTGCCTTTGTGTTGCCACTTTGACTGTGAGACGGTAGAGACAACCTGCAGGAGCTGCCCGAGCTCTTTCTGGAAGTCTTGGGGTCCGCTATCTCCTGGGCCATGGCGGAGCGATGGGAGGCACTCCCAAAACGGCTCCAAAATCATTGCGAGGGCCACGGATGCTTTGGGCCAGGATTTCAGCTCCAACGGGGTTGTTCCAAAACGTTGGCTAGCAACAGTAGCTTCTCACATGCCCAGCACAAGCATGATAATAGTAGCTTATCGTCTGCCTGAGCAAGCTGTGCTTTGGAGCCTGCCAGGACAGATGCCCAGATGTTGCCACACTGGTCTCACGGGTTCGCTGGGCTGTGGATGTGCTCGAGAAAAGTGCATTTTGCGAGCCTGCTGTCATGCTGTCACGCTGCGATTAAAACCTGTGTACCAAGCCGAAATGCCCAAGAGCAAGTACGCAGAAGTGCATGTGGAGCTCAGCATTCTTGTAGGCCAGCTGCTTCTCGCGCATCTCCGCACTGAAACAGTGCCTTGGGCCTTGACTTCGGAGCTCCGGTTTAGTGACCTACAGGGAACGGCTTTCCTGCGTTGGCAAGTCGCAAAGTGTGTCGCTGGTTTCATCTACCTTGCAAGGCAGGCGAGTGAGGGATGCATAGCTGCTGTAGAGCACCTTCGCAAGTTGTTACTCGGAGTGTCGTCACGGAACCATGCAGCATACCCAGTAATGAACCACGTCAAGTTGCACTGCCGTCGTTACCAAGATATTGAGATTGAGTCTCTCGCCTCAACGATCTTGCAAGCCACTTGGTTGTTTGACCTCCGGCTGCCATCACGGAGAGCCTCCACACGCGCACGATCGTGCGCACATGAAGACAAACGTCATTTGTAGCAAGCATGCTTGAAGCATCACGCGTTCTTTGTGGTTTGTGCGGTTGCACAGAAGGTCTAGAGAAAGTCCAGTCCGGCTGCGGAGCCGCAACATCCAAGCGGCTTCGCTGGGAGTCTTGTCGAAGTCTGCGACGCGCATGAATCCCTCCTCCAGCTTAGATGTCAGCGCTCAACGAGGCTTTTTGACGCACAGTGCTTTGCTGAGAGCTTTCTGGAGACAGAGCAGGGCTGTCGTTGTCGGTTCGCAAACAAACAAACCAGGGGCCCCTATTGCACAACACATGCTTCAAGACATGGGGAAGCGCTAAACGTCCAAAAATGTGAGATATTGCCGATTAGCAAATAGAGTATGGGAGTGTGGAAGGCCCAAATTCTGATGAGAGGCTTGAGGCTTTCACCGCGGCGACAACACTATATCCGGACCCTTCAAGCATAATTTCAAAAGCATTCAAAAGCCGAAGAACGGCCAAAACCAAGGATCCCTGAAAGACAAAGCACCCTTGTCACACAGACGGCAGCGTGGGCCCCGCGAAAATTCGTTGAGATGGTCTCCTCGCGATGGGAGTTTGTTCGAGCTTCGGAACAGCACGGATGCATGTGACAACTCCACGAAGATGGCAAAGAGTCCAAGGAATTCGTGATTTTGAGGAGAGCATTTCTCGTGAGATTTAGCAGCAGTTGTCCCAACTTTGGCCCACTGCATGCAAAGTGACTAACTATCGAATGCGCGCAGCACCAACAATATGCACCATCCTGTGAACAGAGACAGGAAGCGCGGTGTTGCCATGGTTGTCTTTTGTTTCTTAATCCCGTACTGTCTATCTGTCCTCACGATGCGTGGTAACGCTTTATGAATGCAGCCCTTGTAGTCGCTAGCAAGCTTCCAATTTTTTCAGGATAGCAGATGCCGAGGATGCGCGGGAGGCCTGGCGAGAGACGGGTAGACGCCGAACACAGGCAGCGCGTAGCAGCGTGTGTTACCATGTTTGGTCTTTTGCGCGTCCACTTCCCCTGGCTGGGAATTTGGGTCAGCATCGGGTTTGGTCTCGGGGTTAGCTTGAGTGTCTAGTTACCGTCACCTATACCGTCACCTAGAAATCCATGTGAGCTTGGCATTGTGTGAATCGTGATGATTTTGACTCGTTAGCACATGTGACTCATTGCGGACAGCAGCAGCCGATGCTCTTATTGTGCAAAGCGCAGGGCGCCTTTGAGGGGGATTTTGGAAGCCTTGAGCCACGTTGACTAGCCTGAAGGCAGCCTCGTCCGCGTCCTCCTCCTCATCTGAAGCTGAGAGCATTAGTCCAGCTTGTTGAGCTAAGAGTCGGTCAGAAGCGAGTTGTCAAGGGTATCACCTTGTAGTTGCGCAAGTGCCGGCACTTAGACAGGCGTATGCGGTTCAGCGCAACATGCGGACAGCTCATTCTGTTGCAACAATTGCAATCATGAGTGGATCGTCCTGTGAAAGAGTTGCAGCTCTGTACATAGACATGGAGGTCCGTGCGGAAAGCTTGTGTGCCACAGCAACGCCAGTCGGCACTAGCCATGCGGTAGACTCCGTAGCCGTAGACTCCGTAAGCCGAGGCACGGCCCATGGTCTTATCCTTCGCTCCTGGCTGGTGGGGTCCTCCGGAGATGCCGGCAGCTCGGAAAATCAGGTTCTTTGTGGCGGCTCTTCGGATTGTGAGTTTCCGGTGGGCACCCTGGCCTTTTTTTTCAGGGGACTGTTGAATGACTTCCGGATGGCCATGGATGAGCTGCTGGCATCGCCTGAGCAGGAGCCTCCCAACGAAGCAGCTCGTGCCTCTGCAATCGGCCACACACGGCGAAGGAGACAGCTGACTATGCGAAAGAGGCCTACGACAACCTGATGCCGGGTGCCGAGCCGGAAGGATGATGCCAAAGACGGGCTCACTGTCATACACATGCTTGGCTGAGATGTTCGAGGCTCGCCATAAACCAGCAGCAGCGGCAATGGGCAGGCACCAAGGACACTGCAATGCTTGTAGGTTCGCATGTTTTTTGCAGTGCCAGTAGGCATGCTGCACGCAAGGCCCTTGAAAGGGCTTGGCGCAAGTTCACGAGGATGCAAACGCTTTCTTTCCAGATGCAGACTACAACATCTGGGCTCGTGGCGATCAGCGCATGGAGGTACTGCCGCCCTTTCTTGAAGCGATTTCGCAACAGACGACAGCAGGCACGCCTCGTGCCACCACCCTGCGGCTGCTTGGAGCTTTATGAGGTCCGGCTCTGACAACTGTTCATTTATGGTTTGTGACATGTGTGAGCAGACTGAACGCCGGTCGGGCCACTGCTTTGAGCAGGTCGGTGGTGAACATGCGCATCCGCATCGGCACGCGAGGCTCCCCGAATTGCGGAGCCATCCAGAACCTCGTCGCTTCCGCTGGTCTCATACCAGCGTTTCGCAAGCAGGGCGGGGCATCAAGGCTTCAAGGCGCTCTGGGTTAGGTACACAGGAAAGCAGGGTGTGAATGTTGCATTCGTCGTCGAGCTGTCATGAGCTGCCCGCAACTTGTCAGGGCTCATAGTTTGACCGACGCCGGACACATCAGGCCCAGTGGCTTCACGCTGGAGTCGCAAGGGGAACAGGCAGGGTTCCATGGATCAGATCTCCATCCTCTTCCTTTGCACTCCTGGTGCAGGCCACATTCCGGGCATCACCCGCATGGCTGCGGTCCTTGTCTGCCCTAGCAAGGCATGACCTGGAGGCGAGCACAGCACTCGTTCTTCGTCAGACGAAGAAGCCGCTTCGGCAACGTCGTCACAGAGAGTCCACTTTCACAACAATGGTATGAGTTTCGCAGTCTTGAAGGCTTTCTGCAAAGTTTCTGGTTGGACTGGCAGGGTGACCTGGACATTCTGGCAGCCAAGTTTGATTTGGCATCGGCGAGATTGTCAGAAGTCAGGCCGCTGACCTCGTTGGATCGTTGCTCCATGTTGCTCCGAAAAGCGTGTACGAGAGCTCAAGCCCTGACTTTTCAACACCTGGCACTTCAGCTAACATGACGTCGAGCAAGCTCCACTTAGCTGGGTTGTGCGTGACGTGTTGGCAGGAAGCATGGGCTGCCTGCCGGGCACACCTGCCTTTTTGAGAGGTTGTCAAGACTTACGTAATGTCCTAATCAAGATAAGACGATCTAAGCAAGATCAATACTTTGATTGACTGCCATGGAGCAGCTTGGTATGTGGCGGCAGTCTTGTCGATCTGCTGTGACAGGCTCGCCATCGACATTGCTGGTGCTGCATGTGCAGTCGAGGTTACGGGGGCTGCATTGGCGAGAAGTGCAGAGTGCTGAGCCAGCCCCAGGGACTTAAAAGCTGGAAGAAATCTCTTGCCAGGGCATAAGCCCGCTCAGTGTTTTCACTGTTGCAGGCTGCCCGCCGCGAGCTTGTGGAAGGCGCAGAGCATTGGACTGGACAGTGTTCTAAATCACCTGACAGAAGCTGTCTGAAGTTATGACTCCAAGCGGTTCAAGCACAGTTTGCCAGGTATTTTGCAGTACTACGGCACCCAGGCAGCTCGAGCAGTACAACAACAGCTTTAATTGCACTGTCGCATGAGCCGACGATACAAATACAAGAGTGCTTCCTTTTCATTCCTTTTCGGTACACGGTGCTTGCGAGCGCAACAAACAGGGAGGGCTCCGCACGAGGCAGTCGTGTGGACTTGGAATTAACACCATGCCCATTCCACGGCGCTCATGGCTTTGTCGCGAATGGGCAACAGGGTTCTGTTGACGCCCTGCAATCACAGACCAATGTTGTAGGCAAAAGAGGCTATTCCAGTTCCTCCAGACTGCGCGCTGCAGCTGCACCCAGCTGCAACAAGACTCTGCAGCCGGCCTGCGATGCTTCTTACGTTCCGCGACACCCACACGCGAGGTTTGGCGCGAGACCAGGTATAACCCGCAGGGGCCTCGAGCTTCCCAAGTTGACACATCGCTGGAACCCTGGCCAGTGCGCGCAGTGCGCACGTGAACGGGCACGAATTTCACGAGCTGCTCATGCAGCAGGGGCCTGTGCTGACAAAGCGCATCGGGCCAGGGATCCTTGATTAGGTTTATGCATAGTGTGATGGCCAACCCTTGAGGCCCCCGTTCTGGCTTCAGAATTACAGGCGGGAAATGAGTTTCTTTGGCCCTTGGCCGTTGACTTGTTAGTATGCTAGTGATCGTCATGAACTAGGTATCTTGCGAGGTGGTTCCGTGAAGTTTGCCACTGGGTAGCATTCAACACCTTTAGAGCGACACCTCAAAGCTCCCCACGCAGAACGCCCAGTTCGAAGAGCAATCAATCGCTTGTGCCTTCATACCAATTGTGCCCGCATCTCCCCTGTCACCCACTTGATTTCGCCGCCCCGCTCCCCAGTCTGTGGAGAAGGTGGAATGGAGTGCAGCGGAGCTCCCGACAGAACCTGACGAGGCCTCTGACCATCAGAAAAAAGTCTGGGCTACTTTCTGCATGTGTTGCCGCATAGACCCCCGATTTCAATGGGAGGGCGCTACAGGAAACATTACAAGAACAGTTTGGAAGCCTGGAGAGGCTGCACTGGGCTGCATCGCAAACGGTTGCAGGAGCCACCTTCGAGGGAGAACTCGGCAAAGAGGCTGCAATGGCTTCGATTCGCGGCTTCGCGTGCATTGCTCCTTCGGTTTCTTCTCACGGCATGTCCACTACTTCACATGGCACTGGCGAGCCTACGGCAAGTCTGTACCAGCTTGTATGAAGGTAGTATGTAATTAGTTTCGATGAGGCTGGGCGTGTATCCGTTGCCATCTACATCAGTACATGCCAAGGCAGAATGCGCAGCAGCCACATCTCAAGAGTTGTGGCATGTTAACTGCTGAGCCCTGGGCCGGCACCAGCAGATTTCACAGCTGCGAGTGCTTCTCTGGGCCCTTCTTTGGCTTCAGCCCCCCCAATTTCGTACGACCTACATTGGTCTCAAGAATGCGATTAAAGCACACTGTGGTGCACGGCACCTGGATAGATCTCGTTTTGCCTTGCCAGGGTATGGGTCGGAGCTCAGACGCATCGCACAAGGCGCGAAGTGAGCTAGTGGGTCTTCACCGCATCCGACTTGAAGGTCTTCGGTCCGATTCAGCTTCAGACAATCTTGAGCTCGTATGCCCGAAGCAGTGCAAGACGTGAGCAAGAATCTGTTGGCTCTGGACAGCGCTCCAGGCCTGTAGGCGAGACCGAGGCCTGCGGCCGAGTCTATTGTTCTCTGAAATTAGCAAATTTGCGTCCTCTCGAGTTGCGGATCAGTGCAAAGCAGAAGCCGACTGGTGGGAAAATCAAAGTCTGATTTTAGAGAGTACCTCTGTATGCATGGCTGTATGTGAAGTAATTAGGGCTGACATTGCAGGTTTTGGCATGTGTGTATATAAGCTATATCTGTATCTGAGTATGCGTTATATATATATTTATATTTATATGTGGTGTATATATGTATATGTGTGAGTAAGTGAATACAGGGATCCTTGGGAACACTGGTGAGTACATTTGGGGCTGCGTTATGGGGAGACTAGTACGTCTTTTTAACCGCTTCGCGTCTGCCGTCTCGGCCCGGCTGTACTTGAAGCGGGTGCATTGTTTCGGAAAGCAACGGGCAGGTCACACAGATGAGGTCTTGAGTAAATGAGCGCATTTGCTTCAGAATGTTTTTAAAATGTCAACATGCTTTTTTCATGCTGAGGCCCTGAGCAATGATCCCACGCGAAATCTAGTGTGGCTGACTCGGCCTCTGTGGTCTCCAGCCCCTCTGACAGGTTGAACTGTTCTGCAGGCAGCAACGCTTCCGAGCCTGCTGCTGTGGCTTCTGAGGCTGTTGAGACCACGATGGATGATGAGAGCAGCAGCTCCAGTGGATTTGTTTTTGCTTCTGATGACAGCTGTGATGAAGCTGACCAAAAGGCTGCCGCAGCATCCACTTCCCGCAAAACATGTTGAGTCTAGGCGGCTTCACTCTGGCACGGAACAAGTCTTCGAAGCTGAAGCACGTTCTGAAGCACGACACCAACGTTTCTGCGTGGCGAGCTGTTTGGTAACAACTCTGTGCTGAGTGGCAACGTAGACGGCTCTGCTGCTTTCTGCCGCACATGTAAAACGTATGGTTTGGCTGGCCGCGGCCTCCGTCATAATCTCAGCAGCTGTTCTGTTACCAGCTCTGTGATCGGACTGCCTGCCCGGCTTCGGCCGACTTTCTGAACATTTCTGTCCCTGCACCTGGACCCAGCTGGAGCTGCGACTCCACGTTTGAAAAGTGAGTGCTATGCAGTGCATGCACTTCTCCGTAGAGCGATTGCATTAGCTAGTATTAATTCATGTTTTGCACACCTCCTGCCTACGTCGCCAGGAACTGCGGATGTAGAGTCTAGGTCAAGGTCTGCTTCAGGACAATATATTCGACGACGCGAAGGTCATACTCCGCATAAACGACGACCGGAGGATGAGGAGGATTCGTATACAGGAGAATGAGAAGGAGCCGTATTTAGGAAGGAAGGATTTGGATAAAGGAGTGCATTTGCCCTGATCCGTATAGTCGGTCAGACAATACCCAGCTCTTCGGAGCCCGCCTGGCCCCGGCAACGGGCTCCCGATACCCAGGAGATATCTGACGGACACGTCAGCTTAGGACGTATACACAAGGCGTTTATCGCTCTGAGCCTGAGCGAGAAACTAACTGAGCTCATCCCGTTGCAACTTATTTGGCATAAGCCACCTTTCACCTCCATCTTAATTGAGCACTGCAGTACCAACCTTTTCCCACTGTGGGCAAAGGCTTTGATCATGCTATTACTACTGCGCATACTCACCATTATTGGTTATTGTCACACGAGTCATATTCTGGTTAGGAAATCCAAAGGGTTCTGCGCCGAACTATACGTGCACTCTTGCTTGTCAGAGCCGTCCGACATCCGACACTTCTGGGTGCAGCATACATCCGAGGCAGCAGAGCCTGCGCCCGAGCTGGAAGAGGCGGGCCAGTTTGGCCGTGCATTTTCGCTTCGGGTCGTGTGAAGCTTGACATGTCTGATGTATGCGGATGTACCTGTCGTCCAAGAGGAAATGAAGGATATACTAAGCGTGAAGCGCTGGACAGGATGGAGAGAACGGTGGCCTGTGGGGAGATGCGCCGCAGGCAACAGAGGCCGGGTGGCTTCCAATGTTAAACAAAAATTGTGCCAGTGCCACGGGAACTTTCGAGGCCCCCCAGATTGAACACTTACGTCGTGTCACTATGCAGTATGTTCAGGTTTCGCAGCGACGAAAGCTGTAAATACGATTGCGTCGGTGCCTTCACTTTGAGTCCGTTGCTATCTGTTGCCATGAAGGTCGCCTGGGGTGCACCGCCAGCGCAGGACCGACAAGACAACAGGGTGTACCATGACAACGCATCATTGCTAATTGCAGGTTGCAAGAAAAAGGTAAGTTTGCCACGAAGGGCAGAGCTGGGGCTATGGGCCCGGCGGGGTCCGAGCAGGGTGAAGTTTTGCATCGCCAAAAGAGCAAAGCGCTTGCCAAGCTTCAGCTCGCGAGGAAGTCTCCTGGGGCCCTGCAGGCTGTATGGTGTGTTGAACGCCAAAGTTAGCAGTGGCTTCTTCTAATACTGCTTCCGTACCTTCGCGTCTCCCTGCCGTTGCCCGTGCATGCGCAGGTGGAGATTCCGAAGCTGTTCCGGGGCTGTTGCAGGCAGAAAACGTATTGCAAATAACTTGGTAGTCTTCTTGAGTGCATAGCTGGCATAGCCGGCATGTTTGTGAAGATAGCAGAGCCAGGCGCTGCACAGCGTGGGCCTTGAAAACGAGGCCAGCTCATGACAGGGTGTCCTCGCGCTTGCATTAATGGGAGAGTTTGGGTCACAATGGGGATGTGAGAGGCCTTCGGTCGCTGCACACGGTCTGGGAAGGAACCGCCGGTAAGGTTAAGGCAGCTTCGCATGTAGAGATGAGGTTCGAAGACAAAGGCCTGGCAAGCTGCGGAGCAAAAGTTTCGATGACAGGCAGCACAGATCGCTCATTGGGCGGAGGAGAACGGTGCCGTCTCGGTGCGGGAGGCCGGGGGCATCCCACAGGCTTGCTTCTGGAGTTCATGTGAGGCCTGCTTACTAGAAGTCTCAAAGCTTCAGGCCACCACAGATTTTCAAAAAGTCTTACCGAGTCGCAAGGCAGTCTGAGCAACGAGTTTGAGTGGATGTGCGGGATGATTGAAAGGTTGCAGAAAACGCCAACCTCTTCGTGGAAGAGGCCACGGCCGGGAGTGAATCTCCTACGGGGACGCAAGTGTACATTACAGTTTGCGGTATCGCACTGCAAGGGTCTGCAAAAGTCTGTAACAGCTTCTCCAACCAGAACGACGAAGTTGAAAACACGAAAACGCAACGTGCCTGGAATCTTCAGCTTTGCCCTTTGCCAGCTGGGCCTCGACTGGTCCATCGCAGACAGGATGCAAGGGCTGCGGTAAAACAAGAGCTTTTGCTTTAGGGCTATCTTCAGGGTCTTTGGGGTTTGCAACTCTTGACTCCCGGATCTTGATTCCGATCACGAAAACCTGGACTTGGGTCAATCATGGCCTGGGAAGAACGAGTGAGGCATGAGCCCGAGAATCCCACGGCTGAACAAGATGGTATTGCAGCCGCTGCACTTTCATAGCTTTGGGTGACCCTCTGATACTGCGATCCTTTGCTAAAGCTTGGCACTCTACTTTATTTGTGATGCCAACCCTGATTTGGAGAACGCGCAATCCTGATAAGCTTGTTGGAATGGTTTCAGATGCGTTCACTGGACCACTGTGCGACACGATGCACCGTGTGCTTCCGTTTCAAGCAGCCGGCGGCCATGTACTCGTACAGCGTTGTGTTCAGATTTTTCCAATGAATGCATGTGATAGTTTAACACTGTACTACTCGGGCTTTTGGAAGACGCCACGCAAGATGGCATTGTCGCCTGCAGCGTTCGTGTTTGCTTTGGTGGTTGGTGCCGCCGCCCAGCAGTCAGTTTCTCTTCCTTCCGGGCGTGCCTTGCGTACTAAAAAAGCCAAGTGCGACGGAGTGGGTTCTTGGACTGCACTGGCCCCAAACACCCTAAGAAGTTGACAAGTTCCCTAGCGCTCTGAGTCTGTTGGTATGGACCTGGCTTCAGGTTGCAGTTGTGCGAGCAACGATGATTGCCACGACTCGGCCAAGAACTGCGTGCAAATAGGGCTGTCAATGAAGTGCTTCAGCGACGCGGTCGTGCATGCAAAGACCAAGATCGGCACCTTCGAAAAGTTTGCAGACCATGCAGACCTCGCAGACTTTCCGTCCGCTCTTGAGCACGTGTCCACCTGGTTCCTAGGTCCTTGATGCTGCGGTCGGTTGCCAGCTTCTTTTATGTTTGTTTGTCAGCAGCTTCAGACCTCAAGACCTGCGCACATCCGTGACACCTCATGCTGCGAAAGTTGCGAAAGGTTCATCGAGAATGACGTGGGCAGTGTAGAGGAGCTGGAGGGTTCAGATGAGCTCATGGGCAAGTTCCTACTGGCATCTCACAGCAACGTTAAGCTCCGGCCCTACTACAACATGAGGAAGTTCCTGCAGAAGGATTTACGCAACGCGCCTCCGCCTCCGCCGATTCGGAATCCTCTTCCGCCTCTTCTAGGCAGCATAGAGATTTCGAAGTCTTGCAGAACTGTTGCGCTCTGTTCCACTCTGTTGTCGAAGCCTTGCACCCGCGGCAAGGTGGGAAAGGCCACTGATCGCGGCAGAGCCTTGACACATGTGTTTTGCAGGGGACCACGGATTTAGACTATGTGCACTGCAGCCTTACCAAACCACAGCGAACCCAGTCCTGCTGTGGAAAGCCGAGGATTGGATTTGGGCAGATTGTTTGGCGATCGTCAATGAGACGGAAGTATGGTGAACAAGATGCCAAACTAGCAACTTGTTGATTGTAAAGCTGAATTTGATTTGCTGAGCTTGGAGAGCCGAAAATATCTTCAATGTCTGATTCTACTGCGACAGAAAATACTGATGAACTTTTCATGTAAATTGATACAACTCTGTCATAAATTTTGATATGAACATTGCTGATTATATATATATATATATATTATGATTGTTGATTTCAAGATCGTTTGTGCCAATAAGCTAGAAAGCCTGAATACAAGTTCTAATTGTCTACCCTAGAAAGGAAAGACGCTATAGAGCCCATGTCATTTTGAGAATTCTTCTCTCGGTAGCTTGCTCCAATAAAGAAATTCGTCGATATTATTGGGTGGCCTGGTATTATATGATCTATTATTTTCAAAACGAATATGAATATATATATATATAT
>CAJNJA010010614.1:0-13635 GCA_905231915.1 Symbiodinium necroappetens
AGCAGTAGTAGTGGCAGTGGCAGTGGGAGCCGCAGTCGCAGCTGCAGTAGCAGGAACAGCAGCAGCAGCAGCGGCAGCGGCAGTGGCAGTGGCAGTGGCAGTGGCAGTTGCAGTAGCAGTAGAAGTAGCAGTAGTCGTCGTCGTCCTCTGAGCGAGTCGGGTTTTTGGCTCCAAGGTCTGACATAGCGAGACCTCAGTCTCAATCCCCTGATACACTACACGGCTTACTGTAAAAATTTAGGCTTCCAGGCCCTCCAGCCTAGAAAGTGCGGGTTTCTTGCTTAAAGTGTCAAGCCGTGGCTTCGTACAACTGGGTCCTTGTTGGATACAATTTTACATTTTTGTTCTAATAAAACCCTAATAAGGATTACAAAATGATCATTTTTCATATGGTCCCAACGGGGAACCAGACAAGGCGTATCCCGTCCCGGAGAAGAAGGCCAAGGGGTCGCCCTCCATCTATTGACCCTTGGCTGGCCTTTCTCGGAAATTAAAGCTGCCTTATGCCTTAATTGTGACTTATTCATGTGGGTTTGGTGTAGATATCAGGTCGTATTCTTTAGGATGTGTATCGTCGGGGCACTTGTTTTCTGAAGCTACCATGGGCATACGCTAAACCTTGAACACAGAGCCCTAAATCCCCCAGCCTTCTCATGGTCGGTACCATATGGCTGTAGTCGAGCACTGCAGCACTTGCAATCGTCTTAGTCCCATGTAGCCGTCTGTGAGGATCAGTAGTAGCTTCTTCGCAGTAGCTGTATGAGGAGGAATGCCGGCGGCATGTGTGGCTACACGGATAGCAATGGTAGCAATGCTGGCTTGATGCGCAACGCCAAGAATCAGACAAGTAGTAGCAGCGCTGGTCATATCGATCCTGGTAGGCGAAGAGTCGCCATTTGTTGTGCAATGCGGTGCATGACAACTTGGTACCTACACAACTGGTACTACTACTTCACCCGTTTCTGCAGTTTGAAGCACCCCAGACCTTAAGCCCCTCGACCCTAAACCCTAAACCCCAAAACCCCAAACCCTCAAACCCTCAATCCTAATAGGCCCTAAACCTTCAAACCCTAAACCCCTAAACCCCTAAACCCTAAAACCATAAATCCCTAAACCCCTAAACCCCTAAACCCCCAAACCTCAGACTATCAGACTCCCCCGCTTTCCTTTATGAAAGCACAAGAGAGTTTCAGAGTGCAAGAGACGCTAGCATAGAGCCCGTGTCTCAAGAACTCTTACAGGGATCCTAGAAGTCTTCCGGGGATCCTACTAGTAACTAGTGCTGTTTTAGGGTTTAGGGTTTACTAGAAGGCTCCTGATTGTGAGAACCTTTTGAAACGGGATCCGTGAGCCGTAGACCGGACAAAAATAAGTTCCTGAGCCTTAAGCCTACGGCCCGTGCGAATAGAATCCATATTACACCCTGCAAAGCCCATACTTGAGACCTTAAAGCCCGAAGCCCAAAACCTTAAACCCCAGTCCCCAAACCCTAAACCCTAAACCCTAAATTCTACGCCCTAAACCCTAAGCCCTAAACCCTACAGTACATATGCCAAGACCCACGCACCGAAAGAGCCGATGCAAGGCCCCCCTTTAAGCCCCGCCCAAACTCCTGAACCCTACCCGGAGGCTCCCGGTCCCTTTAAGGAACGCGTTACTCATGTGGGTAGTTTTCTAAATTAGGGTCCCTTTTCAGGGTCCCTTTCATAAGGGTGCCCTACTATCTCGGGGACCTCAAAAAGGGACCCTAGTTTAGAGAACTACCCATGTAAACTAAACCATGCTCGGGACTAGGTTGTAGGGTCTTTTTTCCTCTGACTCCTCTTTGATTTATGCTACATGGCCTAACTAAGGGGTTTCAGCATATTTTGGGTACGATGCCGCTGCAGAGCGAAGCGCCAACGAACGCACCCTAAAGCCTTAAACCCCAAAGCCCTAAACCCCTAAACCCCAACCCCCTAAACCCCTAAACCCCTAAACCCAAAAAAAACCCAAAGGCCCTAAAGCCCTAAAGCCCTAAACCCGAAACCCTAAAACCCTACAGCCCTAAACCCTAAACCCTCAACCCCTAAACCCTAGACCTTAAACCCTTCCTAAACCGCTAGCCCCAAAGCCCCAAACCCCTGAACCGCTAACCCTAAAGCCTCTAGATCCGAGGCTTCTCCGTGGCCCGAGCGGGACCCGAGATCGCCGCGGCCTCGGCTTTGGGGTTGAAGGTTTAGGGTTGAGGGCTTAGGGTTTAGGTATTAAGATTTCCCAAGAAATCGTGTAGGGTGTTATAGGGTTTGCGTTTTCATTCATGTCTTTTAGAGTTGTGCAGTGGATTTATAAGGTTTCGTTTGGTTCTTAGGCCGAACAAAAGGTGTCTAACCGAACGTAGCATCCTTAAATACTAGCAAGTTTACCGCCCAGGGCTTCTTCATCTTTTTTGCAGCGTAAACAGCCCCACTTATGCAGGCTTCTATACAGGGGTGCAGGCGCTGCACCCTAAACCCTGAACCCTAAACCGTGGTTACAACAGGGTCTTCTTGGACGGGGAGGAGTTTGCAAATGGGGCCCCGGGGGTCGAAGGAAGCTGCGGGGTTTGGGTATTTGGGAATCAGGGAAGTTTATGCCCCTAAACCCTAAACCCTAGACAGCTGCTCGACCCGAATCGTGTTTGCCCCATGCGCCGTTCCGAACCTCTGTCAGGGCTTACTTTAAAGCTTTGGGCTTCCGCAAATGCTGCAAACTAAAACCCTCTTGAATTCCGAGCGCGCAAAATGCGAGCGCCTTGACTGATGTGCCTGAACCCTAGCGAGCAACTCACAAGTAGGATGGAAGGAGGGCAGGCAATCCCGATGAGGATTCCACCCACCACACTTCAACCCTCTACCACAGTGATGGCAATCATCATGTCAACAGCAATAACAGCGAAACTGCCTGCACACTGAACCCAACCACCACCGCTTGGAAAGTCGTCCCATCAAAGTGGAGTGGCTGACAAGGACGGGTACATGCTCTCGCGCAAAAGTAGCCATCGTAAACTTGGCTTGCTGTAAGAACTTCTCTGGCTGAGACCCTGGATATCCTAGAATCCTGGACGGCGACTCCCAAAAGCCCCTAGTGTAAAAAAGGAAACCCACGCAGAGACTATGAAACCCTGTATAGCAGGGGTTCATATTAATATGGTTTTTGTATAACGTCCTAAACCCCAAGCCCCTCACCTACCCAAAATCCAGTGATCCCCAAATCCTAACCCTAACCCCTAAACCCGCCTAAACCCTAAACCCCAAAACCCCAAAACCCCAAAACCCCAAAACCCTAAACCCCAAAACCAGAACACCCTTAGAAGGAACCCTTAAAGGAACCCTTAGAGGAGCCCTTAGAGGAACCCTTAGAGGGAAGCCTTCGAGGGCCCTAAAGCCCAGGACACCATGTACATGCAGCGCCAGTCGGGAACTGGCATCTTCGCCTGCGATGGGCACTTCGGTCGCTTTAGGGGGCTTTTTTGGAGTTTTTGGGATTTAGGGTTTAGGGTTTTAGGGGTTTAGGGCTTTAGGGATTTCGGGTTTTGGGTTTTAGGGTTTTAGGGGGTGGTTTCGCTTGAGGAGCGGGCTAAAGCGGGCTCAGGTTGGGAGCATCCTCATCCCGAAATGCGGAACCACTCTTTAGGGCTTAGGGTTTAGGGTTTTAGGGGTTTAGGGTTTAGGGGTTTAGGGGTTTAGGGTTTTCGGGGTTAGGGTTTAGGGTTTAGGGTGTAGGCCTTAAGCCCTGAACCCTAAAGGCCCTGCCATATGACCCAACCTCGAGTACGTACAGTGCTTTACCATTCATGCTGGTCGTAAGTGTTCACACTTACGATTGAGGGCCTATAGTGAAGGGTTTTTGGGGTTAGTTTAGTATTTCGGGTGCTGTTGGGTTTACCACCTGAGAGGTCACGCCTGGCACATATTATTTATACTAGACAGGACCCCCAAACCCTGTTCAATTATCAAGGCCCGTATGATTCAGGGTTTAGTTAAGCCCAGACCCGACAAGACGGTAGCTGTGGATCCCTTGCGTATAGGTTTCTTAACATATAGTAAAACACCCCAAAACAATAGGTAATGGGAGGCTGCGACATGCTGGGCGTCTAGCTGGTGCTAAGCCCTACTGTAAAGCCTATAAACCCCATAAGCCCGAATAAACCCTAAACCCCAAACTAACCCTACACCTTTAAACCCTAAACCCTAAACTAACCCTAAACCCTAAAACCCCCCATACACCCCCTAGCCCTGAGTCTGCGCTGGCCAGGCATGCCGTCTACAGCAACACGAATACTACTATCGATGGCATCAGGCTGGCTTCCGGGCTTGAATTTTAATTACAAAAGGGTTTTGCAGGGTTTGTTGATGATGGAGTGTTCACGGAAATCATCAGAATTTGGTTTCATAGGCTATATATATATATACATATACATATACATATATATATATATAAATACCATCGGCATTCATAGGATGTCTATAGGGTGCTGAAGGAACCTAGGAACCATACCACGCGCACTCGACACATGGGTGAGTTTGAGGATTGAAGGACTGTTGGAGTGTTTGAGAGTATCGGCTTCCTGTGTCGGAGGCGTCGGATTCAGGGGTTTGGGGTTTGGAGTCGCGCCGTTAAGCCTTCGACCCGACCTCCCAAACCCTAAACCCCTAAACCCGAAACCCTAAACCCTAAACCCTAAACCCTAAACCCTATACCCTATACCCTATACCTAAACCCTTTGTGCGAGGGGTTTTGGATCCAAGCGCAAAGTCGTAGAAGCCGACGGCCTCTGTTCTGCCGCTCTGAAGGGGCCCCAAAAGCCCTTTTTTGGTATAAGACGATTTAGGGTCACGGGTTTATGGTTTCGGGTTTTCACTGAGGTGTATGAGGGTTCTGTAACCTCCAGAAAAATACAACCTTTTTGAACAAAAAGGGCTTGTTCGGGGTTTAACATAAGCGTGTTTTTTTTCCGAAACTCTGACGGGAATTTACTTTACGCTCTCCCAGCTTTGGGTTCGCGAAGATCGTATATATGAGTTTACGTTCTTTCAGGCTTTAGATTGTAAAGGTCCTGCAGTGTCTTTAGTATTAGTATCTACTCCATCATATGTTTCCCTCCGGTCTGACCAGGTTCGGGGCCTCGATATTTTGAGATCACCTTCCCTGTTGAACCCTAAACCCCATAAACCCTAAACCCTGAACCCTAAACCCTAAGCACCCGACACCCCAAGCACTTGGTGCCGACAATGCTCCAGTGCCACTGCCCTGTGCCCCAGGGCCAAGCAGAGTCTGAGCTGAGCATCGAAAGGTTAGACCAAGCCCCCTTAGCGTGGGTTTAGGGTTTAGGGACCCTAAACCCTAAACCCTAAATCCAAAATGGGTTTAGGGCGGGTTTAGGGTTGAGGGTGTAGCATCACCTACCTGGGCAGTACTCCTCGCAGGTCCTGCAAGCAGTCTTTGTGTGCTGTTTAGAGAGCAGGCCTTTCAGAATGCCGGTCTGCGTATGGTCTCAAGACCCCTTCTGACGATCTTGGGGTTTAGATCTGATGTCTTCTTGGAGGACGATCCCAATCGGAAATACAGATTCAGGACTCTCTGCTACTTGGCAACATGCGAGGTCGGATATTGTTTGTTGTTTATGCCTTTTTTTTGAGAGCTCGAAGTTACAGTGTTTACAGGCTTTGGGTTGCAGGGAGCAGAGTTTGCAACTTTTGGGCCTTTGGCTTATGCATGTGGGCGTTCAGGATTCGCTGAGAGGCCCCCCGTATGACACCTTGCCGAGCCACCCAAAAAACGTTCATGAATGCTTCAGAGACACCCCTAAGCCCTAATCCCCGATTAAAGCCTTGTAAAGCACCATAAATCTGTTTCGGAGCAGGCATTCAGTGCAAAATCGATGAAGCCTCTTTCTCCTAAGGATGCTCCCCAAACCCTGAGCCCAACGCCTGCGCCAGGTTTGTATCCGGTGTTGCCGGTGTTTTGAAGTTTACGCAACCCAAGACCCTTGACCCTACACCCTAAACCCTAAACCCTAAAGAGGACGATGCTCTTCTTTTGAGGATCGCGGGACTAAGCAAGGCAGGTTCTACGGAGCGTACAGGGTTACGGTTTTTCCTAGCCTTGCTCGGTGTTAGGCCGGAGTTGGTGGAAGAAGAACCCGAAACGGTTCAGGGCCCCTAAACCCTAAACCCTAAACCCTACACCCTAAACCCTAAACCCTAAACCCCTCACAAAGCTGGTCACAGCCCAGGTGGACCACACGGCTGCGAATTCGCAGGTGTTCATGAGGCTTCGACTTAGGGTCAGGGTCTAGGCTTTAAGCTATTCAACGGGTTTAGGGTTTAGGAGTTTAGTGTTTAGGGTTTAGGGTTTAGGGGTTTAGGGGTTTAGGCTTTAGGGGTTTAGGCTTTAGGGTTTACTGGCTTTGGGAAACAGGGCCTAAGTATGGAGTGGCATACCCAGAGAAGTGGTCATGTTGGTGAACTCCCATCCAGCTGTCTCCAAAGCCTTCCTTGGCCTGCGGTCATACCTTGATGGGTTTGGGGTTCCCGGGAGCTCCCAAAAAGCTTCGACCAATCGTTGAGGCCCCACGGCAGGTTCATTAGTCAAACGAGTAGCTTCAAGGGGCCGAGGATGCCTCAAACCCCAAACTCTACGCCGCGAACCCCAAACCCTAAACCCTCAACCATGGACTGCAAGCGACGAACAAGGCTCTTCAAACAAAAACCATGAACCCTAAACCCTAAACCCCAAACCCTAAACCCTAAACCCCAAACCCTAGCCCTAAACCCTAACCCCTAAAACATGAACCCTAAACCCCGAAACCCTGGAAGGGACGAGGGATGCCAATGTTCGGCAGTTTCGGGCCCCCTGTTCTGTCCGGCAGCCTATGCGATTAGGGTTTAGGGTTTAGGGTTTACCTTTGTTGGGCAGATCAAACTCTATATTGGGGATCGTATAAGGTAGCCCAACACAAGGAACTCCAATGGAGAAGACAGGTAGAACTTGAAGAGGGGGCTTCGAGTTAAGGTATGCTGAAGGCACCGGCCGAAACGGTCTCCCATACTGTTGATGCACAAAAAGGGCCATGATCGACAGTAAGGAGTTTGTTGAGTATTTCGTCCGAATGGTTTTGTTGGGTTGTTGGGCTGTCCTTCTGGGTTGTAATGGGCTTGAGAGAGGCTGGACCTTGAGAATGAGTAGGGCACAGAATCTGGGTGCACTGTCGCCTGTGGGGATTTCCGAAAATAGGGGACCCTAATGTTGGACCCTGAATCGTAGGATCCTGATTATAAGGACCCCAGATAAGGTACCCTAATTTTCGGAAACTCCCAAAATGCGCCGACGCCCTAGAACGCAAATCCTAAGGCCTCAGACCGCAAGCCTCAAGCCTCAACCGTGTTTTGAGACAGGGTTTTTCTGACCGGCAGGACATGGATGACCCTATTGAACAACAATGACTGGTGGCACTACGACTTTGTCGCGAAGGCGGGTTACGACCACCGACAGCCGAAGGCGTCTCTACTCCTTCCCCGAGCCCCCGAAAAACACCAACCTTTCTGCCTTCCCTCGGCACCGTGCAGATCTGAAGTACGACCTGAAGAATCAAGGAGCCTGTAAGTAGCTGTCAACATTCCCAGCGATAGGCAGGAATAGTTTTTGCTTTGGGTTTAAGGGGTTTGGTGGCTGAGGCTGTCGGAGATTTGAGGATTGCTTCCGGGTTTTGTGGTTTGGTGTGTAGTGCAGGCCTTATGGGCTTAGGTTTTGACACAGGGTTTCGAAACTCCACATGAAAGAGGAGACGCATCAAGTACATCGCGCTAGGGGGTCTAAGAACTTTAGCGTTAACAAATGATAGTCGCAAGAGTGGCAGAGGTAGCACTCTTGATGCTGGTTGTGGGTCGTAGCGGTGCATTCCTGGCATTGGTAGTGGTGATAGACACAGGAATCCTCAGTAGTATCATCTGAAAACTTACAAAGTCCCATGATCCTTCAAGCAACCCTCCAGCGAATGCTAATCTCGTCTAGAATGTCATGCAATTTCTGTCAAAACCCTGCAGACGGCCCCTACCGTCTGATTTTTATGGGTGCTTCAGCTTTTTACCCTAAAGCCTAAACCCTAAACCCTGCACATCTTCAGAAAGCTCTGTGAGACTTTAAGGCCGTTAGGAGAAGTTCTCCTAAAACCCAGGCCCTAAACCCCTAAACCCTAAACCCTAAGCCGGCCCTAAACCCTAAACCCTAAACCCTAAAACCCCTAAACCCTAAACCCTAAACCCTAAATAGAAACACCCTAAACCCCAACCGTCCCAAACCCTAAACCGACGATCCGAAGCCCTAGGACCCCCAATTCCTAGACCTGGGCCTATGATAATGGAAACATGTGCCTTGAAAGGAACATAGCTGGAATCATAATACGAGGCACCTTTCTACTCAAGGTATATATTCCTTCATTAAACGGGGTCCTGAAATCTGGGAGGTGGACCCAGATGCCGTGCTCTTTCCGGAGCGCATGCGTGGTCATCTCAGCTGGCACGTTGGCCAGCCCGGGGCACCCAGATTTAGCAGGGGGTTTTGGAAGGGTACTGTCAAGTTATTCGGATTTGTGGGGGTTCTACACTGGCTTAGTAGGGTTCTGAGGGGTTTTGATAAAAGGTTCTGTACCGGCTTTACGGGTCTTTGGAGGGTGCTAGGGCTTTGGGCTTCGGTTGCCTAGCAGGTGGAGGGGCCAGAAACAGAAGATAGGCACGCATAACCAGCACTGGGTAGAGGAATTCTGCCCGCCAAAATTTGGTGCATGCGCACTTTTAACTGACCCTTTTACACAGGAACAGGGTAGAGCCCTTTCAGTGAAAGGTATTTGGAGTCACAGGTGCGGCAGACTGCAAACCTCAAGCAGCCCAGTAACAGCTCTGCAAAATCTTGCAGCAAACACTGGAACCCCCTATGCTTGATGTAATCCTTGTGCTTTCCGGCTCCTTTTGAAAAGCCCGGGTCTTGGGTTTTGGGTTCTAAACCGATGGAGGTGTTTTTGGGTTTAGGGTTTAGGGGTTTAGCTACGTTCCCCATTAGTACCCTTTTGCCCGTGTTCTTTGTGGGTTCCCTTATTCAAGCCGCATGCTAGGAGGCTCCCCTTACAATTTAGGGGCTACTGAGGAACCTAGTTAGGGTTTAGTGTTTAGGGTGAAGCCGATCTGCGTCGACGATGCACACATAGGAGGAGGTACAGCTGTGTGAAGGGTCCGAGCCACAATGCCATCCAAGCCTGGTTAAGGGTAGAGGGTTCAGGGTTTGGGTTTAGGGGTTTAGGGTTCAGAGTTTAGGGTCTAGGGTTTTTAGGGTTCAGGGTTTAGGGTTTAGGGGTTTAGGGTTAGGTGCATTCCAATTTACGTATCCTGCTTAGCCTATCCAGGCGGCACATCTCGCGGCGAGGTGTGCCTGCCGTGAATGGCCTGGGGTTTAGTGGGTTTAGGGTGTAGTTAGGGTTTGGGTTTAGGCTTTAGGGGTTCATCAAGCCCTTAAAAAAATAGGCATTGAACAAAAACGCGCAGGTTTCAAGTTTCCGAGGCCCGAAACCCCACTCCCCAAACCCTAAACCCTAAACCCCAAACGTCCCAAACCCTAACCCTAAGGGTGTAAAGGACCCAAGAATTAGGTACTTAGGTTTCGTATGGCCGTTATGTAGGTAACGATTTGGGAGAGTATATGATTATTAAGATACTTGGACACTTAGAGAAAAAGTAGAAGCGCGAAGTTTCCGAGGCCGGTCTTCTTCCTGAACTGTGCAAAGTGGCACCCGATGATGTACGGAGCTCTGGAGGTGGGGTTTGCTACCTTCTAAGGGGGGGTTCAGGGTTCGGGTTTAGGGCTCCCTTGGGGCTTAGGGGTTTAGGGTTTAGGGATTGGGGTTCCCTTAAAGGGTTGCCTGAGGGGTTCTTTCGAGGCTTCAATTTGGGGTTAGGGTGGTAGTTCGGAGCTCTGGAGGTGGAGTTGCGAAGGTTCTTATGGCGTTTTAGGCTTCTGTATGGGTTCTAGTAATCAGGTGTGATATAAGGGTTTTATAAGGGTTCTTTAATATAGGCGTCTTGATATTGGAATAGAGCTCTGGAACTGGAGTCGGTACCTTTTGAATTTTCGGGGGTTTAGGGTCAGGGTTTAGGGAGGAGAGAGCGTTCCCTTAACGCGTTTCGTCAAGGTTTCTATCGGGAGTTTCTGTACTTGCGCAGGGCTTACCTATGAAGCTCGGGAGGTGGAGCAATAGGTTTAGGGTTCAAGGTATGGGATTTAGGATTTAATGTTTGGAGTTTAGTGTTTAGGGTATGGGGTGTGGGGTCTGGGGTCTACTTCGGGCAAATGTTTTTAAGAACATTTCTTCGTTGCATCTTCCTAATTCGGGTATTTCACCACTAGGGGGAGTTCATAGAGTAAGGATCCGAGTGCTACGTGATTTTGATATGGTCCCTTGTTCTGACCACGCGTCTGCATTGTGCTTAAAGTTTTGAGTCTGGGGGTTCAGGGGTTTCAAGTCCGAGTTGACGGCGGTGGCGGTACCCAGAGATCCGGGTATGCCTTCAATCTGCACCTCTTGAGCTTATGACGGGATCCTTATAAGCATTTCAGGTATCTTATCTGCTGGGCTTTCTTTGCGGGGTTCTATGTTTCAGAAACACGGAGGGTAAGGGTGTTGGGGCTTCAGCGTTTACGGTTGAGGGTAGTTGAAGTTTCCTGAGCTGAGTCTTCGAACAGCTAGACTCTGACATAATTATTATGCCAAGCCTGCAAGAGAATCGTCTCCGCTTGTAAATCCGGTATCCCTTCACACATTACACCTTAAACCCTAAACCCTAAACCCTACAGGCCAAACCTAGTCTTGCGAGAGTGGCGTGGCCCATGTGCGCCGGGCGCTATAAGGGGCAGCTTCCGGGTTCAGGATTTACTGGGTTTACGGTTTAGGGCTTAGGGTTTAGTTTAGGATTTAGGGCTTAGGGCTTAGGGCTTGGGGTTTAGGATTCTGGTTTTAGGGTTTTGGGTTTACGGTTTGGGTTTTCGGGGTTAGGGCGTTTTAGGGGATTAGGGTTTAGGGTTTGATGGCCGAGCGCAGCTGTTCCCCGCTAGTGGCATATGCCAAGATGTGTTTAAACCTGAACTTCTCATCTAAACCTACCACAGCGTTTTGAAACCCTCGCAAAACTCGTCTTAATCCTATCAAAAGGATTCTTCAAATCCTTCTACATCAAACCCCACTAAAAGCCCTTCTAGAGCCCTTGCAGAAAACCCCTGGCGCCCCATAAACAAGAAATGCATGGCTTCAACAGGAAATGTAAATATTGCGCAAATCTAGTCGCCTTACAAGCTGCAAAGCAAATTCAAACTCCAGGTGCAGGTGTTTTCCAAACCGGCCCTAAATCCTGTACACCCTAAACCCTGAACCCAAAATGGGAAACCCTGAACCCGAAAAAGCCTAATGTAGGAACCTGACTAAGAAACCCTGGCCCTGTAACCTCCAAAGTATTAGGGATCCATTTCTGGAGCCTTAATAAAGACCCAAGGTTTCTTAATGAGGTTCCTACTTGGAGCTTCATGGGTAGTTATAAGTGGGGTCATAAGTCCCCCTAATATTGGATATAACTTTAGTTACCCTACTTATAACCCCACTTATAACTACCCATGATCTTCCAAGATACATTAAACTCCAAGTGCAGGTGTTCTAAACCCTCAACCCAAAACCTACATTAAACTCCAAGTGCAGGTGTTATAAACCCTAAACCCTAAACCCCAAACCTACATTAAACTCCAAGTGCAGGTGTTATAAACCCTCAACCCTGAACCCTAAACCTACATTAAGCTCCAAGTGCAGGTGTTCTCCAAGCAGGCCCTAGGACGTTACCTGGCACAGCACGGGAAGTGCGAGAGTGGACTGCCCTTCTGGTCCTGGGGCGACTGGACCTGATAGGGTTTAGGGTTTAGGGTTTAGTGAGTTTAGGGTTTAGTGGGTTTCGGGTTTAGTGGGTTTAGGGTTTAGGGTTTAGTGGGTTTAGGGTTTAGGGTTTCGTGGGTTTAGGGTTTAGGGTTGAGGGTTTAGGGTTTCGTGGGTTTAGGGTTTAGGGTTCAGTGGGTTTAGGGTTTACGGTTTCGTGGGTTTAGGGTTTACGGTTTAGGGTTTAGGAAATGATTTCAACCAACATTATTCCTTGGGGTTCCTTATTTTAAGTGTATTATAAAGGAGCCTCAAACGTCATTCTAATGATTAAGGCCCCTACATCAGGAGTTTAGGGTTCATGTAGGGTTTAGCGGCTCATTCAAGGTTTGGGGTTTGGGCTTCATACAGGGATTAGGATCTATAGGATTTAGGGTTCATGGCACAGTTTGGGGTTTAGAGTGTGCGCGCAGTGGGTGCGCTATTTAGGGCGCGTCTGTCACGCCCCAGCCACCCCGACGTTTCTTTGCCAGTAAGGGGTTTGCTGCAGGGCTCATCCCACCAAAATTCAAAACCTCCTTCAAGGGGGGCTTTCTTGCTCTTGGCTTCCCTTCGCAGTTCTACATGGGTTTACGGTTTAGGGTTTAGGGTTTTGGGGTTTAGGGTTTAGGGTTTGGGGGTTTAGGGTACATGTCAATTCAAACCACAAGTAAGATGCATTGGCGTCGGGTTGTGGGTCCTCGCGGCCTGTGCCGTCCGCTCGGCAAACAACCCCCCCCTCGCGCCCTGTGAGGGTGGCTCGAAGTGTAGAGATCTGATTTCCTAGGCGGTATTTGGGGAGACCCTTTATAAAAGGGGGACCCCACCTCAACCCTGTTCTGGTGCTACTAAGGGCGGACCTTAATCAGAGGGTCTTTATCACCAAGCGTCCCCCCTCATCCTACCTCCGATAATTCAGGGGTACCTTGGTTTGGGTTTAAGGTTTAGTTGGAGGTTCATGGGTAGTNNGTAGTTATATGTGGGGTTATAAGCCCTAGGGTCAAGTGGGAGAGCGAGAACGGTCATGTGTTGGGATGCTACTCGCAGCCAAGAAGGTTGCCGCACAAGGAGCCCACTGTTTACACGACAGCGTTATGCTACAGGCATGAGAATTGCCACGCCAATGATGGCTCGGTTTTCAAGTTCCAAGCCAGCATTCAGAAGAATCACTGGGTGCATGTGCTGTTAATGAAGGCAGGCGTTTGCAGTGGACCTTTGCGGGCCTTCGTTCAGAGCAGCAGTCAAGATGGCGAGCAGGTCGTTCCGAATTTGACAACAGAAGACCGTCGCCGAATCTTACACGCTGCTGACGACTTGCTTGCAGATAACGTGAATCCCCGGCCGTTGGGATACGCATGGGGGTGCCGGCAGTCGACCCTGAGTCGTTGAGAGCAGTTTTGCGATGGCAGCAAAACTTTGGCAAGTCCACCCGTTTAGGGTTTAGGGTTCGGGGCCCGGGAGTTCCGACAATCAGGAGATGACTTTGCAAGCTATGCTCCGGCATGGTCCGATCCTCTTGGCAAGCCGCTCCACTTGGCACGGTGGAGCTTGCGTGTATTTATGTGGGTGTCCGTGCTGACGCCGTTTGTTGGTCACACCCAGTGAAGGTACTTTTACACCTACTTAGTAAGTCCCCTGATTTTCGAAGTAGGGTTTCGGGGGGGGGGGGGGGG
>CAJNJA010010615.1:784-13917 GCA_905231915.1 Symbiodinium necroappetens
CCCTAACCCCTAAACCCTAACCGCCCTAACCCCTAAACACTAAACCCTACAACCATTGTGTTGCCGATCAAGACCCTACATAAAGCCCTAGCCCCGAAACCTTAGCCCTGAGCCTCCCTAGGAGTATATTGCATTCGGGAATTTAGGGTTTAGGGTTTAGTTGTATAATCTCATATCAGGGAAAATATTGTATTTTATTGTAAGCCAAAAAATGGGAGGGGACTGTTAATCAGGGGTCTGCTTGTAAAGCTTCCTGTCAGCGTATGCTAAACGCGATGGGATTGAAGGGTTTGTGATTCGCCACTTCGGGTAGGTTTGCGAAAACGATCAGGGCCGCTAGGATCCGTTGCAGTCGAGGAGCTTAGACATGCGACTGAGAATCCACTAATTTCAGGGGTTTTGGGGGGCTTTAGGGCTGCAGGGCTTATGGTAGAAGCCAGAAACTTGGAACATCATGATCCTCCTGCCCTTAAGGTAGAGTATAAAGAATCCCGGCACTAATCATCCTAAATCCATGTTCCAACTTTCTGGGCTTCACAGTTTGGAGTTTCAAGGTCTCAGGCTTTCAGAGTAGCAATATCGATCATGCTGGACAGCACGATTCGAAACCCAGCGCGGCTGAACCTGGATCGGAGGCCCAGAGGTTGCACCCAAAATTCCCCGAGCTCGAGCCCTTGAAGGCTCGCCTGAACCCTGAGCCATCCCGGGAACCTCAACCCTTCAGCCTTAAATGTCTAAGCCACCCTAAAAACACCCCAAAGCCTTTCAACCCTGTCAGCACTCCGTTCACTCCCCATAGGGCGGAAACCTAAACCCCAAAAAACCCGACCTAGACCTAGACCTAGACCCCCGAGAACCTACCTGTTTCGGGACGTTGACACGGAAACCCTACTAAGTTACTAATTCATAAGGAACCCTGAAAGGTAGGGCCTAAACCGTACTAAGTTACTAATTCATAAGAAACCCTGAAAGGTAGATTCTGTAGGGTCCAGGTAAACCCTTAAGAGCCGAGATTCTGCTGGCCGTCGGCTTCCTTGCCAAACTTGATGGCCTGTGCCAAGGTAGCAGCCTCGTCTTGCAGAGAGCCCACCATCCCCCAAAAAACAAGGCTAAGGACCAGGATTTAGATCTTAGTAGGGTTTGGGGCCTAGGGTGTAGGATTTGAGAGACGGAGAGAGAAAGGGAGCAAGAGAGCGAGAGAATGCGAGAGAGACAAAGAGCGAGAGAGAGAGAGAACGAACAAAAAAACAGAACAAGGGTGGATGGCCGAGTGCAAACTCGCTCGCAGCCACTCTAAGACCCTCAGGGCTCACCCGATCCTAATCGCCATAATGCTGTCGTGTTTGGGGCGCAGGGCTCGGGCTTGGGCTTCCGGGTTTCGAGCTGCATGTTGACGGTTTAGGGTTTAGGGTTTTAGGGTTTGGAGCTTCAGGGTTTGGGGTTTTAGGTTTAGAATTTTCGTGTAGGGTTTAGGGTTAGGGTCCTTCTCAGCCTCACAAGACAAAAAAAACCTCGACTGCAATCCCCGAAAAGCATCAAAGAAACACAGATAACATCAACAGCTGGCTTGCCCTTCTAAACACTGTAAACCCCAACATAACCGAACCGTGAAATCGACTCAACCCTGAACCCTAGAGCTTGCAGCGAATCTACTTTTCTTAAAACGCTCTGAGCTCGGTTGCGTGACATAATATAGGGGCCTAAAGAATGAGCAATGCTGTCTTTTCAGGGTGCCTTACTATGTTTGCAGGAAATCATTAAGGCCCCTACATCAATCCTGCCGAGGATTGGTGGTGCGTTGTCGGCTTCCCGCGTGCAAAAGACAGAACACTTGCACGTTGAATGAGCGTTGTTAACATGATTAACATGAGGATCGAATGGATGATGTACTGAGAACCGCTGAAGCTCCTGTACTGCATACTGATACAGGGCCGCGTACTCTCATATCAGGGTGATGGCAGACGGGTGTGTTTACATAAACGATTGGATGGTGAACCCTCACGTACTCCCCAAGCGTCCAAGGTGAACCACGACTTCAGTGGTTGCGAGCTGTTGTTCTGCCGCTTGGATGGCAGGACTCTTCAGGGAGACTTCATGCGAATTCCGGAAGCCCATGCCACTTCGTGGCAATGTCATATGGGCCATTCCGACTGCACCTCGCCTGCAGCAAGGACAAGATGCTGGTGATCCGATGCATAGTCTGACCCTAGAAACTGACCGGCGCTTTCAGTTTGCCGACGTCCCGATATGATATGGAGTCCTTGCTTTCATCTTTGGGCATGTGGGTGAAACAAAGCGATTCCTACAGGAACCTTAAATAAATCCCAAGACCCAAACCTCCTGAACCCTGAACCGCACACCCTGATACCCTAAACCCTTAGACCCTTAGACCCCAGATCAAAACATCTGAACCCTAAACCCTAAGACCTGAGGCGTCCTTCACCCTTCCTTGGTTATTTTCTCCAGCTCACTGATCAGCATGTCCTGGCGTGGCAGTACTACAGTCTTGTAGTGGTAGTATCACCGCAATATAAAGGTATTTGTAAAGCTTTTGTATACTGTGACAAAGCCAACATCAAAGCTTAAAGGCTTACAAGCCTCAAGAAGTAGAACGAGGTTTGGGTGCTATACTTGTATTCAGGAGGCCTAAGGAATAGCATTGCCGCTTATTCCTACCTTTATATTATCCTACATGTCCCGATCTCTCTTATGACTATAGGTCTGTCGCCAAGGCTTGGGACTGTTGTCTCACGACCGCACACAATAATGCAGGGGACTGCATTAATTAGAACAGTGTTTGGGGGTAGTTATAAAACCAGGAACCCTATGGAGGAGTATCGGAGTATCGTTAATCATTCATGATGCAGGGGACTGCATTAATTAGAACAGTGTTTTGGGGTAGTTACAAACTCAGGAACCCTATGGAGGAGTATCGTTAATCATTCATGCCTGTCTACTGCCCGAACCACAACCAAACGCTTCTTCGCAACGCTGGAGCTGGACGGCAAACCACCGAGGACATCGATGCAGCATTATCGACTCAACTCTTGAGTGAGCCCTAAAGCCGTAACCCCTGAACACTTCTTCCCCCCGGCTCTCCCAAGCCTCGAATCGTGGAATATAGGGGCCCTAATGATTAGAATAGGGTTTTGGAAGTTCTTGTACTACCGATACGTATAACAAGGAAGCTGTCAGGAATACCATTACACAGCAATTACTCAGGCGCCTGTGCTACCTTATACCTCTGCAACAAGGAACCCTGAGAAATACCATTGCCACAGTCATCAGTATGGCTTCTGTATTACCTAATCGTCAACCCCTAGACCCTAAACCCCTGAACCCCTTGACCCCTAAACCCCTACACCCTAAACCCTAAGTCTGCACTGCTGCATCTAGCCAGTGGTATCCTGCTGCATGGGCTTTTTGGAGGCCGCACCTCCCAGAAGAGCTGCTTTAGGACTTAGGGTTCAGGTCGAAGAGAAGAGCTGGCTTGCTTGGAGGATCATAGGGACCTAGTAAATGAGTTTATACGTACCTTAAATTGGGGTTTATAAGTAATAGTAAGTGTAGTTACCTTCTTCATAATCCTAGTTACCACATCCCATGAGCCTTGAGGTAGATCTAGAGGACTAGGGTTTGGGGTTCTAGGGCTCCTGGGGCTTTCAAGGGATTCGGGTTGGGGCCCCTGCTTTAAAGGCTTCGGAATTCTACAACACCTGGGATGAATGACAGCATGAAGCGAACTCCGAGCTCCCTCGTTCATAGAGATTTGCTTAGCAGCGAACTTGAACTGCCTCCGCCGCTCTCGGCTATTCCGCGGCCTGGATGCTGAAGGTTGGCTTGAGAGCTCTTGGGGAGGATGCCAGACTACATTTCGGAGTTGCTTTTGAAGTTACCCAGAGGAGAAATGAGATTTCAGGTCATGCAAGCAATGGTGGTTTAGGGTTTAGGGCCTTTAGGATTTAGGGGTTTAGGGCTTAGGGCTCTGGGGGAACAGGGCTTTCAGATGCATCTCCATGAACCCTTTGCATGCTCGTCACTACTGCCAACAAAAGTGTGTGTGTGTGTGTAGCAAGTTCTGGCACCAGCCTAGACAGCTATCTAACACTATTCCAGAATCCAACGTCCTGGATGCACCAGGATCAGAAACAGGTCAATACATAGTAAAGGAAAGCAATAAGGCCAACTCGTATAAATGTAACAAAACAAAGATGTATGAATATGTATGCATATATACAGATGTTCATATGTCTTTTGGTCCTCCCTCAGATATGCACCTGCATATAAAGTTATGTATAAAGTGTATCTACACATGCCTGAAAGTACGCTTTCAGGGCTCCAAGCATGCACCACCAGATGACAGGGATTTTCACAACCAATGTCGGCTCATATCTAGGCTTCTGAAGGTCGCCGTGTTCGGGGGTGCTTGTAGTGAGACATGTGCAGGTAGGGTCCCCTAGGTCCTCAACCCTGAACCCTGAACCCTAAACCCCCATGCTGTGGCTTTCGAGCGGCGTATTTGGGCCACCAAGTCACCGATGGCACTGACCTCAGCAAGCTCCGTGAAATTGTCGCTTGTGTACGCTGTGCTTCCTTGGAGACTTCATAAGTCCATAACTGAATCCGAGGCCTATGGGAGATAGCTCTCTAAATTAACGTCCCTTTCGGGGTCCTTTTGATAAGGGTGACACACTATTTTGGGGACCTGAAAAGCGAACCCTGGAACTACCCAAAGGTCAAGCGTAAGTAGCAACACATTGCATCCAACAAGGATTGACCAACACACTAGTGGAAGCGCTGGCCGCGAAACCTGGACAACCGAAGAGAGGTGGCAACTTCCTACGATATTCATGTAATCATGCAGTATAAATATTTCTGATTTCGCCCAGGGCTAACTAAAATCACGATCCGGGCATCAGTGCAATTTGGTTCGGCCTGAGGCTTCGGCGCTGCTGTCAAGGAACACCGTGCTGGACTTGCTCCCAGACGATATGTCCTGCAGTGGCAGATGCATAGATTCGTGTCAAGTTTGCTGCCAAGGAATGCGGAGCTTAGTGTTCACCTCAGGCCCAACTAACCTGCCTGTTTGTGGACTTCTATAAGGAAATCAACATAAGAAGTCCTAGAAAGGTAATGTTTTTAGGGTCGCTTGAAGCACTAAAGTCTATGTGTGAGGAGCGTTCCATACACCTGAGCAACAGCTCCCAGTGCCTGTCGCGATTCAAATCTGCACACCGGCAGGAACTGCCAAGTCAAGTATGTACGTTCTCTATGCAAAGTGATGCAGTGCCGCAACATAGCAAAGCCAAGACAATCCGAAGCGCTACGTGTAGCAACAAGACTCGGACCAACCGTATATTCATGATCACGGACCGCGCTCCTCTCTATAAGGCTATTTAACCGAAGAAAGTCAGGTATGGCTCTCTTCCGGGAGCCCGCCCCAAACATCATCTTCAAATCCCTCAATGCTGCCAGTATTTAAATTTGGAACCACTGAGGTCGATGCCCGGAGTGTCTCATAGTACCTTTGCTCTGATTGGGCTTCGACAGGAGCAGTTCGAAGGGAGCGGATGGGACTGACCAGGACCGGCTAACTTCTGGCTTCACAGCATATGTCAAAGGAGTTGTGGGCTTAGTGATCTTGAGCCATTTCTGAAACTATGGTTGGCCTTGCAATCCGTACCAACCGCTAGTTCTCTTCATCGTGATACCAGCATCATCTTCACCATCAGTAGCATCATCGTCAGAGTCGTTCGCACAGATGGCTTCGGCCTTCATGCAGACAGCGTGCAGCTTCAAGCTGAAATGGATGCACCGCATCCGGGCTTCTCGCACCAGAGTATCCGCTTCCAAAGCAAACAAACACATAAACTGAAAGACTTTGAGTCGTATTCCCTAGACTACCATATTAAGGTTGCTGTACCATTCAATCTACTCCAAGTCCTATGGTTGACAATAACCTTGTATTGGGGGTTCTGCTCTCTGCCTAGTTCTGCATAGGCTCCGAAATCGTAAAAACCTAAAACGCTTAAGCCTAAACCCTGCTGCAACGTAGCCTTGGCTAAGCCGGCCTATGAGAGCTAATATACAGGTTTTATTGTTTTTTTTGCAAAGCCTCTACCTGTCGGACCTCTGTTGCTCTCGCACCATCAGTCTTAGGATTTTGAGTGTAAGGTTTAGGGTTTAGGGATTGATCTTTGTGTTTCCGGGGGTGTGACATTGTTGAGAAATCTCATCTCAATTTGCGCAATACCCCATGGATTCAGGAATATACCTGAATTCGTAGAGGGCTTTTTATTGGCTTAAGAATGCTCCTGAATAGCGGGTGTCGGGCTCTCGGCGTTCGGTGGGTTTCCAAGCAAACATTGGGGCCTGAATAATTAGAACAATGCTTTGAGGGGGAGTATATATGATGGGCAAGCCCTAAACCCTAAACCCATTATAGGCTAAGTCGGCGAAGTATAGTGGGGGTGACCTTGAGGAATGGCACTTGCAATTACTCAGACTCCACTTGAAAACTTGCTTCCCGAAGCCTATAAGGCCTATAACCCTAGGCCCTAGACCCTTCGAGTACCCGATAGAAACCTTGTTTTTTAGGAGCCGGCAACTTCTAGAACCCGATAGAACCCTTGCATTTTGGGAGCCCCAAACCCCAACAGTATTCACAGCAGGCCACTGTGTCACCAGCAGCAAGTGTGAGACGCTGTTTGCAGACAAGGTCTCCTCCGGGCAGAAGGCCAACGGGACTGTTGGGGTTTATAGGGTTTAGGGTTTAGGGCTAGGGTTTATAGGGTTAGGGACAGTCTAAGAGGATTTGCTTATTGAGCTGAACCCCCAAAACCCCGAACCATACCTTAAAATAAAGCCTTGACTCTAAATCCTCTACGCCCTAAAACCCTAAACCCTGAATTCCTGAACCCTAAAACCTAACAACTCAAAACCCTGAACCCTAAACCATCAACAAACCCCATCCTCTGAGCCGAAGGTGATCGATTCTCTGATTCCGTCAATGATGGCTCGACGCTGTCTTGCCTTAGGTTTAGGGTTGAGGGTTTGGGGTTTAGGGGTTTAGGGGTTTAGGGGTTTAGGGTTTAGAGGTTTAGGCTAGGGGTTTAGGGGTTTAGGGGTTTAGGGTTTAGGCTCAGAAGGCAGAGACTTCTTTCTCAGAGAACAGTTCCCAGAGACTTCATCCATGTCCCAGTACGGAGTTCATGTCCCTCCCAAACATGCCTAAGTACCTATATATGTAGGGTATCATTACTTACCCAAACCATAGTCGTCATTCCTATAGAAACCCTACTTTCTGCAATATGGGTAATGTGATTAGGGGTCTTAATAATTAGAATAGGGTTTTGGGGTTCTTTAATACAAGTATAGTAGAATAACCCCCCAAACCCTATTCTAGTTATTAAGGCCCCTATATGACTTAGGACCCTTTGGGTCCGGGTTCCGGTTTTCATCTCAGGGTCTCAGACATGATCCGGGGAAAGCTCTTTGAGGACGGATGTGGGAGTCGCGAACTTCTGCACGATTTTGGGTGTTAGATGGCTTTAGATGTCTTCGGCCTCAATGAAACCATTTGACATTTGATATTGATGATTACAACAGGGTTTTGGAGCACATCGTCGTGTAAGTATAATCAAAAGCTCTAAGGAATACTATCTGTGAGTGTTTTGACCCCTATAGTTGGTTCTTACACAACCCGTTGCACATGCCCGCTAAGCTCCGACGGCACGGCGCCTGCCTCTTGACAAAAAGCTCCTGAGCAGTACTTCCCAGCTTCCAGGACGACCTTCTTTTCGATTCGTTCGAGAAATAGCACAACTGTGTTCGCTGTCGCTTCGTCGTAGCCATAGTCGTAGTCCCAGGTGTCCTCACCTTCACGTATGTTGAACATGATTCCCTGACAAGAGCATTCATATATGCTACACTTTACCACTATTATGGAGCCAGAACCATGAGTAGGATGGGCCTCGTGGCGCCTGATTCCGCCTGTTTTCATCCTTGAAATAATGGATCTGGACCCTTAGGGACTGTACTGTGAAGACGTGACGGGTACGTTACGCCTTGAACGGAGCCACAAGCCACGACTTCGCTCAGCAAACCCCGGCGGCATGATAATCTATATATATATATGTATACACAATCAATATATCTATATATATATATATATATATAATATAATATACACATGCATACATACATACATACATACATACATACATACATACATACATGTATTTATGTATGTATGTATGTATGTATGTATATATATATATATTAATATTATATGTTGAATTATATAAAAGACCCTGCAAACAACAAGCAATTGGAGCGCAAAGCCTCAACTAAGAACCCTGCTAAATATATTGTACTGTACTGAAAGATACAGTAAAACATTGTATTGAAGACGCCTCAATCCCGACACCCTAAACCAGCTCATGGACAACTCCTTCTCTCTCTCTGGTTGCAAACGAGTCGCGATGCCCTCACCGGCAAGCTGTGCAGCATCTGCGGATGCTTCGGCGGCCTGACCGTCTCGGGCTCTGGTTACTGCTTAGGACGTAGGATTAAGGATTAATTTGGGGCTCTTGCCCCTGTCCTGCAACGACAACGAGTATATGATGTAGGGGCCTCAGTCATTCGAGTTGGGTTTTGGGCTTCTTTATCGTACACTTTATCAGCAGGAACTCTACTCTATACCTACGGTGATGTGGAGTATGGCTACTATTTCAGCCTCTCCGCCGCTATAGACCCTTGAGTATGTAAACCCTAATCCATCAAACCGAAACCCAAAGTCCTGAGACCGAAATGCCAAACGCCAAACCCGAAACCGAATATCCGATGCTGTTTTCAAGCCCTGCCACAGGCTCGAGTGCTCTTACTACGATTTGGGCTTCGAATTGAGCACCAGAAGGCCGCGACCTCAAAAGTCTTTGTTGATGATCTTGCCGCTAATCGAAAGCACAGAGACAGAAAGAGATATATAGAGAGAGAGAGAGAGAGAGAGACAACAAAACAAAAAAACACAGCAATTCAAGCCGAAGCCTTGAACCGACATGCCTAACAGTTGGGTAACTGGACCTAGGAGGCCTTGCTACAGGTAAAACAAATACAAAAACCATAGACCCCAGTGCCCTAATGATAGTTATCGCCGCTAGCGGGAAGACATCTCCTACACTGTGCATGAACCCGGCATCCCAACCGAAATCCTAAATCCTAACCCCTGAAACCTAAAACCTGAACCCTAAAACCTAAACCCTAAACCCTGAAACCTAAACCTGGACCCTAGAACTTAAAAGCTGAACCCTAAAACCTAAACCCTGAAACCTAAACCCTGAACCCTAAAGCCTGAACCCTAAAACCTAAAACCTGTTCCCTAACACCTAAAACCTGAACCCTTAAACCTAAAACCTGAATCCGTTAAACCCTAAACGGATCGCTTGCGGCAGCGCGGCTCGCACCACTTTAAATTGGTTGGCTTCGGCAGCCATCTGAGAAGCATCTCCTGAGTTGATGAAAAGCCAAGTCTCGGGCAGAAAAATCATTAGAACTCGAGGTTTCACTCGGGTTTTGGGCTTTGGGTTTCGCTTCTTTGGTGACGAAGTTCTACTTCAAAAGCAGTTCTCTGACAATACAGGTGGGCCTCCCCTGGACTCTCATGCCGGCCAGGGCAGCAAGACACAGAACGACTCCTGGACGCGAAAAGCTGGACAACGTCAAGATATGTTAAGAGTTTCGTTTGCTCCTACCAGTTCAGGGCAGATGTTCTGCTCCTTGTGTCTTGGTAATAGAGTAAAAGGATGGGATGAAAGCTGTCTGCATGCTACAATCGTGGCCGGTCTTCGAATGATGCGAGAACTGGAACGGTGATAACTCAACACGAAAGCATCAATAGAGGAGTCGCAATAATCAGCAGTACTGTTCCTGTTCGAAATATTAAGGCCATATTATTAACTACCGTCATCGAAACACAACATGACCATGTGCTCACATCCTTGCTGCTGTAGTGGGGCAAACGGTTTCTACACTCTAAACGCTCAGACCTAAGCCCCAACGCATAAACGCCAAGCACGAAGCCAAGCCTCAACTGTAATTAACCCCACAAGCCCTACACCTCAAGCCCTGAACCCAAGAGCCTAAGGGCTTTGGGCAGGTTGTTCGACAATAGTATTACTAATTAGCAACCCTAAGCAGCAATCTAGGTAATAATCTTGGCTTCTATATTAAATTACAAGGCCTATTCAACACTCGACTCGAAACATAGAGCAAAACCAACCTTGCTCTTGTCGGCTACCGAGGCTCTCAGGCGCTTCTGCTTGTTGATTTCCTGCATGGGAGTTGAGAGACGATGGCTTCCAGCCAAGACATAGGGCTGACCGTGGTACATTTTGAGTGTGGAGTGTGGCCTTCGGGTTTCTTTCATAGGGTTCCTTTCATGGTCGCTATGGGTCAATGAGGGTGCATTAGGGATTGCGGGCTCGGGGCTGTAGGATTGAGGCTTGATATTATAGGACTTTTGGGTTAAGGGGGAGGGTTATTAAGGGTTGAGTTCGGGACCCGGTTTCGTTGGAATTCAGCGAGACTCTGCCTATACGATTGGTCGCGATGAATACAATGGCTTATTGTGCGTCTACTTATACTTCGGATCCCCATGTTCTGAAACTCCCAAGTGATGAGAACAAGGGGTTTTGGGCAAGTTCTGCTTTTGTGAGATAACGGACGCCTCCTAGACAGACTGATGCCCACACGCCGTATCCAATTAGTATCCAAGTCAATCCAAGTTTTCTGCTTTTGCTGTTATTTTTGAAGACGAGCTGATATTGCAGAATGATAACGAGGTGAGGATCAGTATTGCTTGTGGCCATTGTTTGCCTACTCTCACGGGTGTAGACCTGGCAACACCTTGCATTCTGCTGCTGCAAACATATCTGGGCATAGACAGAGTTCACCCACCGTCCGTCCCACGAATGTGCAGTCACAAAACCACGGCTGCCAGTTGTCGCAGCTGCTGCTATGACGGGGTGCACAGTACCATCCCGAGTGCTTGCGCGAGACCATGGCTACGATGACGACGTCTCTTGTAGTACCAGCTACGGCATTCTGATTTCAATGGCTGTGAAAAGAGAACTATAATGTCAGACACCCATGTTCTCGGGCATTTACGCACCCCGGTTCTTCCCGGGTAGCCTTCGCTTGCTAGTCCAGATATCATGCTGTCTCGACTGAGGTGCATGAGGATGATGCTGCTCCAGTTAATGGGGCTTGAAGGAGACAGACAGGATGGTATCAAAGCACGGCGTCCCTGATTCCGAACTCCTTACCCCGGCGGAATGCACACTTGGCAGGAGGAAGACCCAGATTCTAGACCCTAAACCCTAAACCGAAAGCCTCCACCCTAAGCCTTAGAACGATCACCAGGGTTTAGCTGCCAATTAAGCCCGAAAGCCCTGGCCCTCGATGAAGACTCCGAGCTCAGCTTCAACTCCGGTAATCTAGGGGCCTTACTAGTTAGAATGGGGTTTTAAGGTGTATTAGACTATCTTTGTAGTAAGGAAGTCCCAGAATAGTAATGGTAATTATTTACATAGGCCCCTATATGATGCCAAGGAGCGTTCATGGATGCGACTACGCTGTGGTCTGGCTGTATGTCGGTGACCAAGGCCTTCGAAAGATGCGTAGCTCGCACCCTAAGCCCTAAACCGCAATAGCTTCAAGCTCCGTGATGGATACTGCTTCGGATATGAGTTTGGGTTGATGGTTTGCAGTTTCCGGTTTGAGGATTGAGGACAACTTCGAAAAGGCTGACATCGACTCGCTACGGAATCGCCACCCCCCTCAGGGTCCAAGTACCCACATAGTAAGGCTTCTTAAATGCCGAAAATCCACTCAGAGTATGGATTTTGGAGTCTAGAACTACGTGGGTACTCGGAAACGTTTGCCGAACAAGCAGTGCGGCGGCCTGAAACATGATAGTACCTGTTTTTTGCACCACTAGAAGGAATCCTGACCCTAAACACTCGGCGTCACGTCGGATCGGTGAACGCATTGAGATGATTTCGGGGCTTTAGGTAGAATCGGGCTCCGGCGTAGACGGCAGCACAATCCTAGTAAGGAACCATAAGGAATACTTGCGGTAGTGATCCACACCTTCCCATATCAACGAGAGGCTGTTCTCCGGATCGCTCCTGGCCTCTCAACGGTGCCGCCATGCTGAAGTTGGGTACGGCTTCAGGTTTGCGGGTTGAGAGAGGTCCTGGGTTTAGGTTGCAGCACCGTAGAATCTGAAACAACATGGGGTTTTCAACAAACCCACACCAAGCAGTAATGAAAGGTACCAGAACCGCCAAAAGGTAGGTAAAATAAACGGCTAGTATTCTACATACTTTTGGGGTCCACGGTAGAATAGAACCCCTACATCAATGGATCCGACTTTGAGATCCGCGCCTTCAGAATGGTCAAGCCAAACTGGACCATCTCTGTCTTCAGCTTCTCCCTTAGTCTCTCTGGTTCTTAGTAGGGAATGGAGGAATGGGTTTTTGGGACTACTATAGGGGACCGCTAAGGGACTATCATAGGGATCCATTCCCCCGTTCCCTACTAAGAACCAGTCAGTAGTGCTCCGGGAGGTGGTCTGGATGCAATGGCTCGGGACACAGAGGAACTCAGAACCGACCAGCTCCGTATCTTCACTCCTGCACCATATCGAAGCCAAGCCATGCCGGAGAAATGAAACTACCTTGTAAGGGTCCCTATTATGAGACAAAGTTTGGAAACTTGAATCTAATGGCATCAGCTATCATGCCGTCTTGCTGTGATTTCTTCACCTCACAGCGCCGTGAGGCTACAGTCCGGCGCATAGCGAAGCCCTACAGTTCGTCCCATAGCGAAGCTCTGGAGGCTTTAGCACACTTAACTTTAGGGTTTAGGATTTAGGGTTTAGGGCCACATAATCCCTGTTTGATATGCCTTTCGCCTTTTCTGCTCCTGTGAAGCTGACCTGGAATTTGGGACTTTGGGAGATCCGGGCACTATGCCAGACTTACACAATTTACGACTTCTGCCGCGGTTTAGGGTTAAGTCGTTGGGGTGTAGGGTTAAGGCATTTAGGGTTTGGGGTTTCCGCACCCACC
>CAJNJA010010616.1:0-14098 GCA_905231915.1 Symbiodinium necroappetens
CACAGACCAGATCAGGTCCGAAACGTACATTATTCCACCTTATATTCTCCGCCCAGCTCAAGTGGTTGTGCAGCTGAAGTATACTTCTCCAGCGTTACCGCACATCACTGTGCTTGCCAGCGTTTGCAGACTATGGAACAACTCTTTGTCGCGAGTCGTTTCAGGTCGTTACCTGATCAACTTTCGCAAACTTCAGTCCGCAGCGCAAACGCGGCATTCTGAATACTATTGGGCACATGGCAGATGGGATGACAGATTCACTTTCCACTCGGATATGATCGTAGAAATGCAGCTGATGGTGGTCCGCAGTCCAATTCAGTGACTTCTATATTGCGCAAGGGTCCCTTAAGGAGAAAAAAGTGCCCGCACTCTGCTTGCCCTTGTTGCTGTGTGTGTGTGTGTGCACAATTGAGCGTGCGTTGATCCCTTTTGTACGCCGTTGGTGACGACTTTCTGATTGCTTGGACGGCTTTAGCCCTTTCCTTTCCGTTTCTCTTGCTTACCTTTTGCGCCCTGCCATGGACAGTCGTATGATGGCAGACACAAGGTGGAGACTATCGCAAGCTTCCACTTCTCAGCTGCTTGAGTTACTTTGGCAGATATGGGACCTACTCAATCGCAAGTTCCGCTTTTCCGACGGTCCAATTCGATGCCGACACAAGTGTCAGTGGTGTAGCAACTATTGCTGTTATCATTCTCACTCTTTACAAGAAGAAGAGAAACACGCGTGGGACGGCCCCCACCGATGCTTCACCCATGATTTTGATGGCTATCAGTATCTGTGACATGACTGAAGCCGGCGCCCCAGTGATTGACATTTGGCGGAAAATCGTAAGCTGATGTTGCACTCATGTCATTTGCCACGTTATTCGTTGCACTGTGCCTCACACCTCTTTCTGATGTCCTGCAGAGAAGATTTCCAGCAGTTGTCAGTAGTGCTCATTAGGTCTCGCGCCATGACTGATGCGTCAACAATCCATGATCAAGTTTTCCGCTTTGTAGTTTTTCGCAAGCATTCTATTTCATATTATCGCCTCTTCAGCGTGGATGAGCTTACAACTCAACAGCTTGGCGCAACACTACCTCGGTTTCCTGCCACAATACAAGAAGAAAGACTCGAGTGGCATGAAATCAATGAGCTGGGCCGCCATCTTTACGAACAAGTTTGTTCACATTGCTTGCGGTTTTCAACTCATACAAGTGCCTTCCCATATGAAGTTCACCGACATTTGGTACGACCAGGGCAGGTACTTGTGCGCTTGGAGTATCTCTCGCCTGCCCTTCCACATCTTACTGTCCTCGCCAGTGTTTGCAGATCATGGAACATCAGCATAGGAAGGATTGTACAAGGTCAATACACGGTGAATCACCGCCGACTCACTGAGTTGGCGCAGAGAGGTTTCCTCACATTTTACTGGTCGCATTCCTACCATGAGGATCGATTTACATATTATGCGGACCTGATTCCTGAGACGCAACTCCAGAGGGTGCAGAGTCCTGTACACTAGCACGCATCATCTACGGATCATTCTACGGATACTGCTCTTGCCTTTGGTGGATAAAGATGCTCCGCCACGCTGCCGTGTTGTGTCTAAAGCGTCTGTGCATTGAACCATGTTTGCGTTGTCTTTCATGTTGCCCCTAGTTGACTTCTTTGTTTTCGGGGTCGCTTTTTGGCTTAAGTCCTTTCCTTACTCAGCTTGAGTATCTACGCGACATGATGGCCGACTCAAGTATGAAAAGGAATCTCACTGGCGGAAAGTTTCTTGTTTCCCGCTCAAGCAAACAGGACTTGTAGAAGAAAAAAGAACATAAGGAATCTTTACATCCTTGATGCGTGTGGCACTCCGGCCCTTTGGGCACCCGGCCCTCATCAACCGAAAAGCTTACGCACACATGTGGAGCACTCCAGCTCCGTTTCGAAAGTCTTCAGAAGACTCCAGCCTCATTCCGAAAGTCCTCATCCTTCATTTCCTGTCAAAAGTTTCCTTCCTTCCACGTCCCCGGTTACTTCCAGGTCTGCGCACCAGCGAAGGTCTGGAAAGCTCAAGCCTTTGAAGAACCTGCTCCCAAGAGTTGTGGTACTCTCGCTGTTTGGGCGTAAGTCTTGTGGACAATTCGGTGAGCAGTGCTACGGAGTCTTGAATGTAGATTCTGGTGGTTCGTTCACTGGACCAGCGTCCACGCTGACAAACTGCCGAATAAGACTGTGTTTCGAGAAAAACCTGGGTTGCACCCCCGCGGCGCAAGCTGTAGGGTTTGTACTGAGCGCCTGCTAACTCCGTTGCTTCTAACCCTCGGGAAAATAACTGCCGAAAAGTGGAGGCAGACACATTGACGAGCAAAGCTTCTGGCGAACGAGTTGTTTTCCACGCTTGCAGCATCAAAGAGATCTGAGGATGTCTAAATGACGCACTCTCGGCAGCTGCATTCCGAAACCCCATCTTAGTGTGACCTAGGTTCAACACGACCAAGTTTTGTGAGCAAATGATGTCTCGATTCTTAATTCGAAATAACTCTCCCGATCGTAGGAGGGCATGAAATCCCACCAAGAGCGCCAAGGCTAGCTCAGGACTCCGGCTGTGCATCCAGCCTGCCAGAATCGAAAGCGTTGTGGGGGTTAGAGGGGGTGCTCTGGCTGGGATTTCGTGTTTCTGCCAAGCCTTAATGAGTCGCCAGCTGCGCAACATCCTACGCTTTAACAGCGGTTCACTGTGCTGCAACGAAGACAGAGTGTCTTGAGCAAGGTATCGGGAATCGCCCTCCTCCCATAATTCTTCAATGTATAGGCTGGCCACACGGTCGACTTCTTCACACTGTGAGGGAAGAGGAAGCTTGTTCCATCTGAGGTATTCCAAAAACAGCCTCATTGCATCATCGTAGCGTGCTTTTGTTGCTGGCTGAATTACCAAATCTTTTAGCTTACCAAGTTGTTGTCTGCGTGTTTTTCTTGCATCCCGGCTACGTCCCTCGATCACTTCGCCTTTGCCCATTTCAGCTTCTGGCCCCGTCTGGAGGGGGCATCTGCTGGATTTTGCGATGTGTTCACGTAACCTAAGATGCAAGAGTTCGCAGACAGCAAGAGGTAAGCTGAAATCTTCTTCAGGATTGGTCTTAACCGGCGGCTGGAGCTCCGACCCTTGTTGACCACGTGCAAGGATACAAGGCTATCAACAAGATGCAGGAACCGACGATTGGCTTGCTTGGCCTTTAATGCCCTCCATTTGATTGCAGTGAGCACTGCTCTCAATTCGAGTCTGTTTATGTGCTCCTTATCGTCAACCTGAAACCGCTTCCAAGTCCAACCGCACGCAGTACTCCACTTCCACAGTCTTGAAGGAACTGAAGTCCGGAGTCTATCATTTGATTGCGACGGCTCACTTGGGGCTTGAAGTAAGACGTCGGTCCCTCGCGTAGACATGAGGGAGCCTAACTTGCGGATTAGGGTTGCGTTGTTTTCGCTAGCAACTTTTTGACGACCTCCCTCCCAAGGAGGTCGGTTGAGGAAGGTTCCTAAAGCTTCACTGTTTCCAGGCTGGCATCGTTGCTGAATGTCGTTGGCAGTAAAAACTTCACACAATCCGCGAGGCTGCAGAAGTTGACATAACAGGAATGCCATGACTGGGACTGCGCACGCATGGCCTAACAAGCTCAAACGACAGTCCTCGTGCTCCAATGGCTTAGATTTCCGCTGGGATTTGTTCCAGCATTCCAATGTGAAGTCGAGTGGAAATCCTAGCATAGCCTCGCGTTCCTTTAAATTAGGAAGTCTCCAGCCGTGCTTGTGGTGGAGCAGACCATGCTGAAACTTGTATTGGTATGCAGGAAATCTGAACCTATCCAACCCCCAATACTCCAAATCGCGATCCGAACAAGACTCAATCCCAGGTGAACTCTTGTCAGGACTGGCCTTGGGTCGCGATGTTGCGAAGCATGGCAGCTTATGACCTGCGCCGCCGGCCAAAGACCACCCCGGGGTTAGGTAAGGTTCGGGTGCACTGTCAAGGAGAAATTCAATCCTCCCGAAATCATGCGAAGTTGTGGTCAATGGTCTGCTGATCTGGACTCCCTCCTCTCCTTGAGCTTGCCAGTTAAACCAGAACATCCGCGCTTGTCGACACGGGGTGATTCCCGAGGCATCTAACTCGTAAGGCAGGAAACCCATACAACGAGTCATTGACTGACGATCGGTCAGCGGAGTTGATGTTAAGCTCTGCACCAAAACAAATAACTCTGCCCAAACGAAGTGCCTTTTGAGGAGTCCTTGGATTTGGGGGATCTCTCGACACAGACAGCGGAATTGGTTGTCGGTTTCAGTTTTGTCGGAACTGACAGCTGACGATTGACAAGGGGCTCCTGCAACTAACAGGATGAGAGACGCTCTAGAATATTTGCAGGTCCAACTTCTGCCAACATCGTCTGTCAGCAACGTTACTGACGTGACAAACTCAGTGGAACCAAAGGCGCATTCTACGACGCGCCTTGCTGCTGCATCTGGCTCGATCGCCACATATCCCGCAACCTTGGCCCCGATGAGGTCCAGGGCAACACGACAGGCGCCGATTCCATCAAACAAAGAAAGCACAAGTACTTGATTGTCATCCGAGATGGAATCGTTCAGCCCACGGATGTTTTTGGACATGGCTTGAACTCCAAATTCCGTCAGCCCTGAACTGTAGGATAACCCTCCACCGCTCTCGGAGGCATCACTGGCGGTAACAATTGGGTCATACGCACATCTCAGGTCCATGTAGGCCAACGGGCACAGGGCAATGCTACTGAAGATCTCCATCTTAACCCGAGGCGGGATGGTTTTCCAAACTCGCAGCTTCCCTTCAAACGAAGAAATGAAAGACCAGATCTCGTTTAAACAGCTCATCAGGCAACGACGGTAGCTGAACAGGTAAACCAGGCCCCCTGCAACCGTTTGAACACGTTTGAGATCGGCAGTTTTGGACTGCAGCAGGTACCAAGCACCCCTCAAGTACCTAGCGATCTTGTCTGGTTTTGGAGCGATAATTCCACCAACACCGTCTACCAAACCGCCTTGCATCTCGGCTCGAAGAGCGGACTTAACAGATTTTTTCTCGTTGATGGGAACTTTGAGCTCCTCGTAAATTTCCCTGAGCCCTGCAGTCAAAGGACTAAGGCTGCCGGCCAGGAGGTCCGCTGCCTCCCGATTGGTCCTGTAAAGCGAGTCGAAGTTGTCAAGGTAAACCCGGTATGCCAAGGATGCAGCAGGCAACGATTGATCTTTACGGATCTCCTGTTCTCTGCTAAAACCAAAGCGATCGACTGCCTGGTTTACGATGTTCCTATGCAAACTTTGGGCGATGGCTACACTGTTCACAAATCCCATAGGGAGGACCCGACTTGTGAGTACGCAGGGCTCACTACATCCTGCCGGACGCAGGAATTCAGGCACTTCCCTCCCGAACGCAAGGAGGGGTCTCCAGGCTTCGGGCAATCCCACAATATAGAACATGGCTTTTATGTCTTCCGACGACACAATGACGTTTTCGTGCGGGAAAAGCTCTAGGGGGAAAAGCTGACTCAACATCGGAAGAGTGTGCAGATCACCCGCTATCGCCTCGAAAAGTTGATTTATGGGCCGTAAATCCATGATGAGGCGCAGCACTGGAATGCCGTTCACTTCTTCCATCTTGGGAACCCCAAAAAGTCCTCCCAAGACAGGCTTGCCATCGACATGTAGAACCTCACGCAGCGGGATGACATCACAAATGCCACGATCAACCAACCCCGATGCTACTGCCGACCACTCGTCGGTTGAGACCATAACGCGAGGGGGTCTCATCCATGCGCGGGCGCAGTCCGGCTTTAGGTATTTGAAAGGGTCAACTATGAAATCCCGAACCCCACCTGAACAAATCTCAGTCGCGTCAAGGACTCCTGCGACATCACGTTGAGGCAAGCTGTGTTCTACGTTTGCCCAGCAAAACGACAAAGCACTATGAACCTCCTCGCCATATCCATTCACACTCTTCGACTTCCAGTATGTCTCAATTGGGACAGTATCAAAGGTACAGGCCTCCAACTCTGACAAAACGCGCAGCGAATGCACCAGCACCTGCAGCAAGGAGCTTTGCATAGTATTCGCAGGTTCCTCTGCCAGGGAAGCTTCGCCTGTCGCTAACCAGTTCAATGCTCTGACTGTGGCCTCCATCCATGGATGCACAGCGAGAGGCGACCCTCTCGGTGGCATCGGCAGAGGGAATACCTCTGCCGTGGAATGCTGTTTGCTTGAGCGGCTATGGGTAGCATCACCTGATACCTGCACGTGCAAATGGAACCACCGACAGAGCAAGGGGCCCAACCGCCCAACAGGGCCAGAAAGATCACACGGCAATGTATCTGACTCACCCTCCCGTTCACTAGGAGGGTTGGAATCCGATACCGAAATAACACTCGCTACTCCTTCAACTGAATGACTTCGCTCGCTGGGGCTGGAACTCCCTTCGGAGGGCGCCCCTTCCACGGCGCCTTCCCCTTCTGATTTCCCTTCCCCGATTTGCTCCCTTTGTCGCCTTTTGGCGCAACGTCCTCCCAAGGTCGATGCCAAAAGGAATCCATCTTGCCCTTTCCTTTGGGGACCCAGGAGGAGCGGACCTTCTCCTCCCGCCTCTGCTCCTGTACTGCCGTCCGGCTCTCCTCGGTTGAAGCTAGGGTGGCAACCTCCGAGGGGATTAGCTCGAGGCGGTTCGCAAACTGAGGCGGGATTCCCTGGGATATCTGCTCTACGGATTTGAGGCGCTGCACTGCCACGTCGAGGGACTTCAATATGCTGCCTTCGAGCATAGCATCTAGGCATGTCGCTAGAGTCAAATACTCTCTCTTCATAGGGGTCGATGCCCCCGAATGCGCGATCACTTGCCTGTAGTATTTCACAAACACTGCTTTCGGTGTCTGCGCGTCTTCTCCTTCGCCTATCGCGGTCAGCAATCTCTTCCTGGCCTCCTTGATGGCGTATCGGGTAAGAAGCCCCGGGCATTTCCGAGCGATATGCCTTGCTTGAGCCTCTTCGGGAAACAGATCTTCCTGATCTGAGGCTTCGAGGCTCAGAGTTCCCTCTGAACTCCCTGAGCTGCTGCTCTTCTCGCGCTTTCTTTTCAACCCTATGCGAGGCCTCTTGAAACCTGGGTCTAATGAAGAGCCCTTCCAACTCCACATGCTCTTTTTCACCATGTCTCTCACGCGTGCTCTCCCTCGAATCTTCTTTGGACCAAACCCTTCCTCGTGTTTGTCTTCTCGAGGGGGAGGGGCTGCTGTCTCCCGAATGTTGGTTGGGCGCCCATACCCCAATTCCTGAGCGACTGCTTCCAATCCCGGCAGACCGTCCCCTTGACGCATCAACTCGACTAGATTGGATTTCCACTCTAACGTCGGGTCTACCTCTCTCACGTCGTGAGCACAGAACAATCCCTCCAGTGTCGGATCCAGTGCCTTCGGGAGCGGCTTCCGGTTCACATAGAACTCTTCGGAGGTTCTCTTTCTCCACTCCTTCAGTGCCGCGTCCGGGGATCCAGTAAGGCTGAGTTGTATCCATTCGCCTTCTTGGTCGTTGATGAGACTCTTTACCTCTCCAACACACTCGGCGGGATGTCCTTGATATGTCCCTCGTAGGTGGAGCTGTTGCCCCACCCGAAAGGGGAAATCCTTCACGGGTTTCCATTCTGAGGAGGGGGTTCCTCCCGGAGGTTTGCGGCTCCTGTCCCGGCGGGGCTTCCCACCTGCTTTTGCCTTAGCGCTCGCTTTGGCCTTGGCCGATGGATTACGTGCCCTCACTCGCGCTGCAGCTGGTCGCTGTCGCGGCGCCATCCGTAAGGCTGGTTTGCGGTCGACTCCAATTGGGATTCTCTGAAAGCCTGCCCTCTCTCGCGATGTTTTCGTCCTTTGTTCTTCTTGTGACAGCGTCCAAAGGGAATAACCTGATCAGGTCCCAAATCTCCAACAGGGTGCCCCTCCGCAGCAACTGAAAGATTGGGTGAACGCGCCTTGCGCTTGCTGGAAACTGTAATGTTGATTTGTGCGGGAGGAGTAGAATGATCCCGGCAAGGAGGAGGCGGAGGCGGAGGCGGCTGCCTTCTCAATTCTCTTCTCTCCTCCCGTCGCTCAATGTCTCGGCTCCTTCTCTTTTCTTTTCTTCGGCAATCTTCCCTAGGAGAGTGTTCTCCCGAATGTTGGTTCGAAGATGGATTTGTCTCAGTAGCACGTTCCCGGTGTTCAAAGGCCGCGGGAGGCTCACCCAAAGGAACAGATAACCAAGTGTTCACCTCCCCAATTGCCCTTTCCAGAATAGAAGTCACCAGATCGTAGTTGGCAGAAGAGATTCGAGGATCAGTGGGGAGGAGTTTCACTGCACGACTCACTCGACACAACCCGCAAATCGGAGATCCACCAGTACTGCACCAACGATCACAATCAGCACAGACGACCAAGGCTCCAGCCATCAAAGAAGGGAACTAAAGATCAAAGGCTAAGAGCCGAAACATTGCCGGCCGATCGATTCCTAACATACGAGACGATGCATCAAGGACGTCCTTCGAGGCTGGTTTTCCGGATGACACCTTTCAACTGCAGATACAGGTGCCGCCGGACGTATGCACTCAGGGCCAATGTCTTTCGTTCCGGATAACCATATCCAGAAGTGAAACAGTTGATGACCTGAAGCGTGCGGTACAATTTGCCATTCATTCACGTACCGCAGCTTATCCCAAAGCCAGCTGTTTCCAATTACAACAAGGAGGACGACATGTACCTTACACCCAAAGTGTGACGGCTTTTGATCCGAATACTCCGGGAGTCCTTCATCGGACAGCACCTGAACCACCGACTGGTTCTCAGTGATCTATGTATTCACCTCAAGACAACATGGCTTATTCTTAGCTGGTTGAGACGTTGTGACATCTACCTTTCAAGGAACGCCAGAGCTTCAAAACGCGTGCAAAAAAGACTGATGCGCGCTTAAACTTTGCCTGTTTCAATCCAGTATCTTGATCCTTGTCATGTCACTGCCCCCTTGGGGCATGTCTGTGTAATTCTGCTGTACACGCGACAAACCATGCAGCCCCGCAGGACTTGACAGTGCAGGATGCAGCCATGTTCTCATGCTGTCATGCGTGTCCCTTTTTCAGGCTTTTACTGCCACTTGGAAAACTTTTTCTTTCTTGTTTTCTTGCGTTTTGCTCTTTCTCAAAACAGTCTTTCAATTGCAGGGGGCGTGGCGGTCTCATCCTAGCCACGCCAACGAAGCTATGGATGAAGACTGGAAGGGCTTGCAGACGTGCGAGCCTGTACCTGCAAAAAAGCTGGGGCCCCTGAGCCAGCAGGATTAGAAAACCGTTTTTCGCAGTTTTTAAAGGCAGGTTTTCAGGTTTGACGACACTTTCTACCATACAGATTATTGGCATTCACGTTGACTTCATGCTCAACAAGGCTGGGTCAGAACTGCACCGGCAATGTTGCCATCCAAGCTGTATGTATGTATGTATGTTTGTCTGTCTGTCTGTCTGTCTGTCTGTCTGTCTGTCTGTCTGTATGTATGTATGTATGTATGTATGTATGTGTGTGTGTATGTATGCATGTGTGTATGTACGTGTGTGTGTGTGTGTGAGTATGTCTGTGTGTGTAGATCAGTGTAGGTGGGTATGTCTGTATGTCCGCATGAGTGGACGGGCGGAGGGACGGAGGGACGTATGTATGCATGCATGCATTGCTGTATGTATCTTGCAGCTGCAAACGGGCCCTTTCTGACTCAGAATAGCGTGGCCTGGAGATGTTGATCATGTTGTCTGTTGCTTCGACGGAGTGCATGTGCCTCGTCCGCAGCCCATCTTGCCGCAGGCCGAGCGGCAGGCTGCAGAACGAGCGGCTGCTGCAAAGGCTGCACTTGCTCGCAGCATTTCAATGTTCCAGCCCGCTGCAACATGGGAAAGGCGCTCCAAAAAAGGCGTTAGGGTTTAAGGATTAGGGTTGGAGTTGCGAACCCTGGAGAGGTCGCCGCGCGTGCTCTGGCTGCCGTCAAGGAGGCGCTAAGTTGATTCAAGAAGGTATCAGGGTTTGGGTATAGGGCTCCGGGCATGTATGGCATGTATGGTCTGGGGATTAGGGTTGAGGGGGTGCGTCAGAGATCTCGGAAGCGTGCATCAGCACTTGTCGTTGCTGGCGTTCTGACGGTAGCTGATGTGCAAGGCTAAAGACACGGTCGGATTCTCTGGTCTGCACTACCTCAAAAGGTGTACTGCACCTTGTAACTTGCAACTTTTTGATTTCATCTGGCTACATTGGCTCAGACACGACACCCCAAACCCTAGACCCTAGACCTATTCTGATGTCGTTTTAGGCTTCTGCGGTGTGAGATTTCTCACCAGAGCAGTGTCGGTTCGATCCGACTACCGGAGACTTCGAAGTATTGGTTCTGCACTGTAGTTTACATGATTTCGTGTCCACTGTTGTCCACTCTGCTAGACCCTGAAAGACTCACCTACCATGCTATGCTATGGTACTGTACTGCACAAGGCTATGCTGCTATGCTGCACTATTTCTGAGACTCTGAACCGCAGTGTGCTACACTATATCCTTCAATTATGAATCCTACACCCTAAACCCGCGCCCGACATCCTACAAGCTAAACCCGACCCCTAAACTCTACTTAGAATAGGGTTTCGGGGGTATTAATTATCATAAGGCCCACCCCCCCCCCGCCCCCCACATAAGAGTACTGGTACTTATGTAGGCCCCTGAACCCCAAACCATTGATTTGGATAACGGCCCCTAAACCCCAAACCCCAAACCCTAAACCCTAAACCCTAAACCCCAAACCCAAAACCCTAAATCCTAAACCCTAAACCCCTAAACCCTAAACCCCAAATCCCAAACCCCAAAGCCCAAAACCCAAAACCCAAAGCCCAAAACCCAAAACCCACAACCCAAACCCAAAGCCCAAAACCCAAAGCCCAAAACCCAAACACCTGGTAGGATGCGGCCTTGCAGCTGCAATGCAACTGGAGGGCCAGGCCTCAGGGTTCAGGGTTTGGGGTCTTCGGAGTTGGGATTTAGGGTTTAGGAGTTAGGGTTTGTTGTTGCATCTTAGCTTGCCAGGCAGGCCAGGAAAGCCCTGGCGGCTGCGCGTAGGGACCTCGGAGCCGCCCCAGGAATGGGAGAGCTTTCAAGCCTTCGAGAAAGCTTGCGACTGAGGCGAGGAGCGGTCCTGCGCCAAGTGCGTTTGAGGAGTTTTCGGGCTTTAGGGTTCAGGGTTTAGGGTTTAGAGGGCTTGAAAGGCAGGGTGGGTGTTGATCGCATGCTGAGGCGCCGCCACATCGAGGCGCTTGCAGCTGCGGCCGCCAATGCCCTTGCCCTGGCTGGCGCATGCGTTGCTGCTTGGGTCTCATGTTCTTCCCAGGCAGCCACAACACCCCTTGAGGAGCCGAAGAAGGCAACATGGTCTGTGTGTTGCAGCTCCCCTTGCAATGCCTTCAGTTGGGCCTGGCGTATCTCTTCTCGAAGGCAACCACCTTCGTGTCGGCTCCTCGTGCAGGTTCTGTGCGGAGGCACGTTACGTTCTTCGGTAGCTTCAGCTCCCGACCCCCACTAAACCCACTAAACCCTAAACCCCGAAACCCCTGAACCCTAAAACCCCATAAACCCCCAAAGCCCCAAAACCCCTAAACCCCTAAACCCTTTGGCTCTGGGCTCCTGGTGCAGGCTTGTGGGGGAGATCCGACTGGGGCAGCCACAGTACGGCCAACGACATACCAGGCTCCGGGCTGCAAGCCTTCCGGGGTTCATCGTCGTGATACAGGGTTTAGGGTTTGGGTTTTAGGGTTTGGGGGTTTAGGGGTTTAGGGTTTGGGGTTTTTTGGGGGTTAGGGCTTAGGGGTTTAGGGTTTAGGGTTTGAGGGTTTAGGGTTTAGGGTAGCCTTAACTTCTTTAGGACGGTTTAGGATTGTTCAATTTTAGACTCTAGGGTTCAGGATATTAAGGATTCAGGCTTCAGGGTTTCGGGATCCACTATCCGGCTTTTCTAAATTCTTGGCATTCGAGACCCTCACCTCTCAATGATCGAATCCTCGTAGCCGAACCCTAAAGCCCTAAAACCCTAAACCCTAAAACCCTAAACCCTAAACCCCCCAAAAAACCCCAAACCCGAAAGCCTAAACCCTGTAGCCGACACCAAAAAGAACTTTCATCACCTAAGCAAGGCCCTTGGAGCAGCACGAAGTTCGGGCAGCTTGCCGCAGAGCTGCAGCGAGCCAGAAGGACCCACGGTTTAGGTTTAGGGTTTAGGGGTTTAGGGTTTAGGGGTTTAGGGGTTTAGGGTTTAGGGTTTTGGGGTTTGGGGTTTAGGGTTTAGGGGTTTAGGGTTTAGGGCTTATCTCGATTTCAGACCGAATGCTTTCGAAGGCAGAATGTAGAGCGTTCAGGGTTTAGGGTTTAGGGTTTTAGGGTTTTAGGGTTTAGGGGCCCTCTCAGCAGATTTCAGCACGAGGCAACGTAGTGCAGCTGGAGCGGGTCAACAGCGCTGCGACCAACAGCACAGCTTAACAGCAAGATCAGCACGAAGCGCAGTGGGTCATAACCGAGTATACCGTGAAGTAAGACAGCATGCTATTTCTTACGGTATCAACTAAAATGCACCTAAGAGTAAATTTAGCAGCTTAGCACAGTATAGCATGCTGTAGCAGGGGTTTCCAGCCAAACTCTCACTCAGATTAAACCATTAGTTAATATGTAAATCGTCACAAAGATGGGCACACCAAGAAGTCCGAAGTCACTTCAATGCATACAGCAGGTTGTGATGAAGTCAAACGGAAAGAGTACCTGTACCTCGTAGGCGATACAATATGCGTACTTGTGGTGCATGAGCCTGGGATGATATGACACAGCAGAGCAGCAATCATAGAGTATGGTCAGCATGGTGCAACATGATACGCATCAATCACGCAGAACAGTAGCAATCCTTTCAGCGAGCTTGTCATTACTACAACGAGAATAATGCCGAACTAGCATAAGCAGTAGCAAGCAGCTTAGCAGATAGTGTTATATCGCCGTGCAGCATCATATCAGGTGGTGCAAAATGATCTCTCATGATCAAACACGGGCAACATGCTGTAAACCGACATTGCATCGCGCTAGAAGATGACATTTCAGGCCAGGACCAGCACGGCACAGCGTAGTATAACATTACAGTGTGGAAAAGGACAGGATGCTCTAATATCACATCCGAACAAGCAAGAATTCAACATGCCGTCGATCTCAGGTTCGGTTTGAGTTTACAGCGTGGCCCAAGAAGAGCCTTTAGAGCGGAGTTTGTCCCCTACACAGCATGGAGGAGAATGTGGCGGTGTCGAACGTGCAGTGGCAGCCTCAGGCCTCAGGATTTTTCCAGGCTGTTCTTGTGCCGCATCGTCACCGTTAAGCATGACTTCGGGTGGTGGCGAAATCCCGGTGCAATCGACTGAGGCCACAGAACTTGTTGCTCAAGGAGAAGGCCCAGAAGGGGTTTTGGAGACCTGCAACGGCAACATGACTCACCTGAAGCCTCTGTGCAGAGTTTGGCTCCAGCCTTCAACAACTCCGACGTGACAAAAGCATCGTGTTTCAGTGCGTTCCCTTTGATGCTTCGGCTACTTTGACTCTCAATGCGGAACACCCAGGACTGCATCTTCCATGCTTGCCTTTGTGATCAAAGAAGACTCCGAATTCTGAAGACAGCATTTTTGAGCTGCCATGGTCCGGTCCGGGTACCTCTGTGATGCCGTGCCCATGCCCTTCGAGGGCAGGGTCTCTGCAGCACGACTGCAGAAGGCATGGTGCTGCGCGTGTTTCCCTATACCCATCCAACGCTTCGAACCCTGAGTTGAGCCTTCACGCTCCCTAAACCCTAAACCCTAAACCCCTAAACCCTAACCCGATTTCTGAGCCCTACGGTTCTGACCAGCCCAAGCTTGTGCAGGCTGGTCTTCGCTGCATGGTCCCCCGGCTGATGCGTGCTGAGCAACGAGCTTTCCCCATAGGCCCCTAAGTAGTTCCTTTTTATGGTTTATAAGGGTTTATAGGGTTGAAAGGGTTTATAGGGTTT
>CAJNJA010010617.1:0-14097 GCA_905231915.1 Symbiodinium necroappetens
TCTGCTGACTGCTTGCATAAACCCTTAAACCCCTAAACCCCCAAACCCCCAAAACCCTCAACCCCTAAACGCCCCTAAACTATTCAGCTTGTGGTTGCTTTAAAAAGTAAGGCGCCTAAACCCCTATAGGCCCCTAAACTATTCAGCTTTGGTTGCTTTAAACGGCAAGGACCCGGCCCGACCCCGCGAGCGGAGCAGCGCCGATCGCAGCAGCGCGGCGGCGGCCTCGAGGGCTTCCGCTTCGAGGAGCTTAGGATCTGAAGTTTCGGGGGTTTAGGGTTCAGGAGTTTCGGGTTTAAAGGGTTTAATTGATTAGGATAAAAAAATCGGGCTTTTCTGCTCAAAAGAGGATCATTCGACTTCCCGGTCCTGCTGTTTTTGGGGTCTGCTGAAGAAACGGACCCGCGTAGCCGAGGTAGCGGCTTCATGTATCCAAAGGTTCCTGTTTAGTGGTGTAGGCCTTATGATATCTGCGGGTCACAGTTCATTTTCGGGAAGGGTCTTCAGATGCTGTCGTTTTCACAAAGCTGTTGCACTCAGGGCCGCATCCTAGGCATATCGGCGCTTTGGGGGTGTTCAGTGACGGGATTGCATTGAGGGCTTCGTTCGTTTATGGAAACTGCCGGGTAGAGCTACAGGCTTTTAGGATTTAAGAGTTTTTGGGGGGTTGAGGGGTCTGAAGATGTTTGGATGTTGGCGAGCTTCGCGGTTTCAGTTATTTTAGGGTTTCTGCGGCTTAGGGAGGCCAAGGCATATGACAGAAACGTGCAGATCTCCGAAATTTATTGGTTGCGCTGAGTAGAGTCATGGTTGAACTCTTCTGGTCTGGTTGATTCACCGCCTGCTCCCCACTGAAATACACCAACCGATATGTCCGAAAGCTCTGTGCAACGTGCTACGGCCAAGCTAGGGCTGGTCTAATCACTGCCACACAACTTCGCTCTCTGCAGCATACACCACCTCCAGGAATCGCTTCAATATAACCATCAAACCCACAAACACTCTCAACACTTCCCAAGGCTGCAACCCCGAACCCCGAACCCCACACGCTGCACCGCCCGCCTGCAGCCGCTGACCGAAACTCTCGTCCTCCACCTGAAAGCAAAAAAACGACTTTGGATGCTTTTCTGGCACGTAATGACTACTTGATGCCTTCGGCTGCTACATCGTGACACTGATACGATGCATAGACATTATGGTGGGCGCAAGGACTCTGATTGTGACAAGATCAGTGTCGGTCAGCAGACCTGTGAATTGACAACTCGCCACCCTACATTAGGTTGAATCATGGAAGGTTGGGCAAAGCGTCGCAGCCTGCTTTCAAACTGTTGCTGCTCTCTCAAAGATGCCGAAGATAGATGGTTCCCAATGGGAGGGATTACAACGTTGCCGCGCCTGAGCACAAAGCTCCTCTTCCTGTTCTTGCATCTTGGTTCCCAGCTCCTTCGCCCGGAGGAAAAGTACGACAGATGGCACCAGAGAGGAAACACCAAGCAGGGGCTTTGGTCCTCGGGCTGGCTTGCCTTAAAACCAGGAAAGCTCAGGTGTGTTCGCCGCAGAGTTTATGGTTGGATAACTGGTAAAAACATCCCCATCCAGTCCCCGTAAAGTTATACCGTACAATGGAATCCTATAGTCATTAAGGCCCCGGTGTTGGAGTTCAGGTTGAGAATTCGAGCGTCTGCGTCCTGGGTCCAATGCTTTGCATCGGAAAAGCTGACGCCTTAGTCTTCGGCTTTGGGGTTGGGGTTCTATGGCCTGAAAGCCAAACGACTCCAAATTGCACGGTCGATTTCTGTCTGGTTTCAGGCTCGGGCGTGAGGGAGGGAGAGAGTCAGAGAGCGGGAGGGAGAGAGAGAGAGAGAGAGAGAGAAACAAAAACGAGAGAGAACAAGGGGGAAATGACATGTATAAGTCTTGCCACGGCTGGAGTCTACAACCTAGCCTGGGCAGGCTCGGCTTCCTTAATACCGAACAGTCTTACAAGCAATGCTCAGCGAGTCACAGGGGATGAGATGATGGCCGTGAGCACTGAGAGTGTCCATTCGCCGCCTTCGCAGAGAATCTTCTACTCCTACTCCTGCTCCCACGACTACGACAACAACCACGACGGCGGTGTTATGCGACAGCACTGCGACTGCAACTGCAGCTGCGGCTGCGGCTATGAGACGACTACTACGACCAAGACGGCGACGACGACTACTGCGCTACTAACACCACTGCCACTACCACGACCTCGACCACTACATAATCGCACATAGTCATACCTACATACCAGTACATACATACACACAGACAGACAGACAGGCACATACATACATACATACATACATACATACATACATACATACATACATACATACATACATACATACATATATATACACACATACATATATACATACATACATACATACATACATACATACATACATACATACGTACATACATACATACAAGTGCGTGTATACGCAGTGCATATATATAGAGCAAGAGAGACAGGAGAGGCAGAATCGTCGGCTGCACCCGATTTCGACGGCCCAGGTCTCGATGCTCTCTGAAGGCGTGCGCAGCACGAGCTCCTCAGGAGAGTCGGGCCCGCAAGAAGGCCTGGCATAAGGAACCTCATTAAGCACGAATGTAAAACACATGGTTTTACAGGAACCTCCAGGAACCCAAGAGTCGCTGTACAGTTTGAAGGTCGCAGGCTCGGGATTCAAGGTGCCGTCGTGTGGGTCGGAACAAGGGATGTAGGACATGCGGCAAGCAAGATGGAGCATCTACGAAATTTCTCCTCACAATATCGAAATTTGTGGAAATCATTGCAAACAGTTTCATCTGCCATCAATGCTACGTGAGGCAAAAAACAGAAGCTGCTTTGAAAACAGATGTGTCCTCCTTGCTCTCACCTGCGAGGGATAGGCGCAAGGTCCGGCGATCTGGCTGCATTCGAAGCTCCTTAGCAGGGCCGAATGATTCGGGAAACTGATCTCGGCGATGTGGACAACGATGCAAACCTAATTCGTCTCGCAAGCAATCAATCGTCCTACAGGCCTTGCAACTACCTATTGAACCTTCAACCCCAAACCTTAAGCCTTTAGCTTTATTAGCTCGACAACTTCCCTGCGGAACGTTCAACCCCGGTAGCCTGAATCGCCGCCACGAGAAGGCACCGTCGCACGGCGAAGTCAGCACGCGAGGGGAAAAACGCCAGGAAGTTGTGAGACAATAAGCACCACTCCTGAAGTTCGGAGATTTGGATCTAGGGTCCAAGGGATTACTATTGGAAGGCATTGAGACCGCAAATGCAATCCGAAGGCTTGGGGATTCGGGTAATGCTGCTTATTACATGGGTAAAGTCATGCTGACACCATGAAGGGTGGCAGTTAGCAACCGGGGCTGGGTGTAAAGCTTTAGGCTTCGATGTCGAAGTGAGCTTCCGAAGGATTAGACTTTCTGTGGGCCTGCCATTATGTAACCCCTAAATTCTAAACCCCACACCTTAAGGTTGCCCAGAGGCCAACCTGAACGGAGATGAAGGAGGGGCCATGTACCCGGTAATTCGACGCCAATGTAGCTACTCGGTGCAGGAACCCCCGGACACCCTGTTGACAGCCGCAACTCCAAACGCTTAAGGGAAATTTCTGAACCGTTTAATGCACTTCTCTAGCAGCTGACGTCTTCGCGGTATTCCAGGTTTAGGGTGTAAGGTTTAGGTTACCGATAGGGTTAGGGACTTGCGCCGGCAGGGCCTAGGGCCTAGGCTTAGGGCTTCAGATCTAGGAATTACGGCTTAGGGTTGATCCTGTACGGCGCAAGCTTCGGGCTGAGCCAAAACAAAACCGGGCTCTGAGGCCTGAAGTTTTCATGGTGGGGGGCGGGATGCCTGTCTAACTAACTACCAAACCCTAAACTCTAAAACCCTAAAGCCCTAAAACCCCAAACCCTAACCCCTAAACCCTAATACCACGAAGCCCTAAACCCTAAACCCTTGAAGCTTGAAGGTGAGCCTTTGGCGCTTTGGGTCCTTGGGGCCTTTCACAGGGCTTAGGCCACTGCCAAAGGTCAAAGGCCCTATTCTACGACGCCTGAAGCATGTGTGTGTGTGTGTGTGCGTGTGCGTGATATATATATATACAAACATAAACCATTCACCTGTGCATACATACATACACACATACATACATACATACATACATACATACATACATACATACACGCGCACACACACACACACATATATATATGTGTCAACAATCAATGCATGTGTATATATATATACTCATGCATATAGAAATATATGTGTGTATGTATATATATATACATATATGATTTGTAATAGTGCTAAATTGAAGAACCCGAACTATAGACTCGAAGCCCGACCCCGAAAATCCCGAAAACGTGGTGGCCAGGCATCCCTCTCCCAAGCAGACAGGGGGTGAGAACTCCTCGGCCAGAAGCAGTGCAACAGCAAACAGGGGATGCAAACATGTAGTGAGCCTCAAGGGAGGGTTTAGGGTTTAGGGCTTAGGGTGCAGACATGTAGTGAGCCTCAACCCTACGCCCGAAGAGCCTTTGGTGCCTAGTATAAAGCTGTTTTGGTGTTGAGGGTTTAGGGCTCAAGGCTGCTATTGTCTGTTGCATCTGCTGCCCGTTAAGACGCCGCTACTCTCTGCAGAGTACACACCCATCTTTCGGTCCGGCTGGATCCAATCAAAGCTACTATGTGAACTAATCCACGCTGACGACCAAACAGTTTGGCGGTCTAGCCCTACACCATCAACAAGCTTCATGTTTTCAAAACAGATGACTCTTCATGTAATAAGGCTTGCTAATAGAATTAGTGTAAATTCCTGAATATAGGTGTAACTGGACCTATTGAAGAACTAGAAGGCATGAAACCCTGGCCACAGCACCCCGGTTCCTTTCAGGAAAGAAAACCCCGCACAAAGCCTATAAAAGCCCGTCTAAACCCTAAACCCTAACCCTCAAACCCCTAAACCCTGAACCTATAACCCCCAAACCCCTAAACCCTAAACCCCAACCCCCTAACCCCTAAACCCCTAAACCCTCCCTAACCCTAAACCCTAAGCCCTAAACCCCTAACCCCCAAACCCCTAAACCCAAAACCCCAAACCGCGAAAACCCTAAACCCTCCCTAACCCTAAACCCTAACCCTAAACCCTAAACCCTAAACCCCTAACCCCCAAACCCTAAACCTGTAGCACTCGTTGAAATCTGGCGAAGGCCATGGGCCGAGCATCTTCAACGCTTGCACCCGCGAGACTTTGCGCAGCAGCTCACCTGAGAAGTCCTGCGAGTCGTTGCCTTTCATTTCTGTTTCATACGGCGTGATAGGTGTGTATGTATTTATGCACGTGTGTATGTGTATGTGTATATATATATATACACATACATACATGCATATGCTTGTATGCATGTGTCTATGCATGCAGACAGACAGACAGACAGACAGACAGACAGACAGACAGACAGACCGATGCATGAATTGCCAATTTTCCAGAAATACTGACAGACAGATAGATGCATAGTGAATGATTTGATAGATGGTTGGTTGATCAGATAGATAGAATAATGATAAATAGGCTTGAGGGTTTAGGGGAGCCAGCAAGCCGCCTAAAACACAAAGCCTGTCCCTGGACCCTAAACCCGAACTCCTACACCCTGAGACCCAGACCCGAGATTCAAATCCAAAACCCCCAAAATCCGAACTCCCCGAAACCTTATACAATGCGTGTAGACTCCTTAAGGGTTTAGGAGGGTTTAGCGGCCTTGACAACCCTAAACCCCGTCCTTGCAGTCGTGCAGCAGCTCATCTAAGGCTTGCCTTGATCGGTGGCCATGGCCGATTTCAGCCGCCACGATCATGACCGCAAAGGTTCGTTGCCCAGAGGTCCGACCAGCCCTCAAGTTTGGGCTTATGGGCTTTAAGAGTTTCGTGTTCAGGGTGTAGGGTGCTCTAGGTGTAGTAGGGGTGTAGACAGTCCAAGGGTCGCGGAGTCCAGAGTCTTAAGTTGTGTAGGCGACAACTGAAAGCTGAAAAAAGTAAGTAATAAATAACAAAAAGTACTTATACAAGTGTGTGCGTGTGCGTCTCGGTGTACTCTGTCTGTTTGTATATGACTACATGATACTTCTGCTAATATGTTGATGCGCTGGTTTGTCGTTTGTTTCTATTCGGGTGGGAAGCAACGATACCTCTTAACTGGATTTGAGGGGCCGGGGTCTTCTTTCTATTGCTAGCTCCTACAAAAAAAGGCGTAGAAGTCCTTGTGGGATCACACATGGTTGTAAGTAGGGTAACTATAGGTATAACCCATATTAGGGGGCTTATAACCTTACTTATAACTACCCATGAACCTCCAAGTATCCTCTTTGAGCCAGGTGCAAGGTGCAGATGGGCACAGCTCCCTGAGACCCCCACTCCGAAACCCTCCAAGTGCGTGGTTTAAGGTTTATAGGGCTTAGGGTGTAGGGTTTAAAGTTTAAGGTTTAGGGTTTAAGGACGTTAGAGTTCGGACCTCTCAAAAAATGCACAAGTTGAAAGGAGCTTCGTGTTTCGGGAGTTTGGCGCTTCAGGGTGTAGGCCTGAATAAGTTATGGAGAGACTACAAGGAGACCCTAAACCCCTAAACCCCTAAACCCCTAAACCCTAAAACCCTAAACCCCTAAACCCTAAAAGCCTAAACCCTAAACCCCTATGGTTCATCTTTGCGACCTCTGCATTATGGAGCTTGGGGCTTTGGGAGCTGGGTCTGAAGCTCGATGCGGAGGGTCTGTTCTAAACTAAACTAAACAGAATCTACTTCTTAAGAAGCCCTTCAATATCCACAGAAGCCCGCACTCAGCAATGCAATTCCGTAGGTCTCCATATTCTTGCGCGCCCTTGGAACCAAACTGCAACAATGTCTTTTAAAAAATCAGCGGAGCTTAATGAACAAGAACCAAAACGCAATTCCTAAGATGACTAAGGCTATAATAATTCAATACTGATCGTATAAGATACCCCAATCTTCAGACCCTTGGTCACTGCATTCTACTTACTAAGCCCCCCTGTCTTCCGTGTAGGGGGTGGGGCTAGGGGTTTCCTGTACTAGAGGGGCCATTGTAGTCGTTTCATAGAGAGGCCATTGTAGTCAGAACCTGGCGGGCTCTTCAATAGAGGGGCCTTTACAGCTTGCACTTTATAAGGAACCCTTTATAGTAGGAAGGGGCCTCTACACTGAGAAAAAACAACTGTGGGTTAGCGCCCCGGCACCATGGATGAGCATTACTCTAAACCCTAATGATTTAGGCCCCATCTGAGGCTTGGGGTACCCTAAGGCACCCTATGGAGTAGCATTGCTGATTGTAATCGTGTTATGGGTTTTATTCTGACATTATGTCCGCAGCTGTCATAAGAAAATAGTAACAGTTTCCCAAAACGAATAATGATGAGCAGTATAGCAAACATAAGCATACCCATCATAATTATAGGCAATATGATTCGGATGAGTTTTACATTTGCTAGTGCTACTATTTTTATGAAGAAGAAGATGATGAGAATCATGATGATGATGATGATGATGGTTGTCTTAAAACTTATTGTCAAGGCATATTAAAAGGAAGACCGGAGGCTAAGGATGCTGGCCATCCAGCAGCGTGTCCAGCACTGCAGAGATCTCCCGGTCAAAACGCCGCAGTGGGCTGGCATGCAAGGATCAGAGAGCTTTCTTATCACAGCATACTAAACATACAGTATGTTGCAGTATCTTGTTAGCTTGGTGTAGTATGTTATAGTAAAGCATTTTGGTCGTAGGGATTATGTGGTTCTCTACAGCTGTTCGCCGAGATCTGGCTTATGTAGGCTTTAGACTGGCAGCTTCCACTGTTGGGGGCGGGAACGGAAGTCTTGAACCCCCATCCCTGTCAGCCCTAAACAATCGCACTCGGCCTCTCAAAACTCTTCGGAAGTCCTGGGTTTAGGGTTTAGGGCTTAGGGCTTAGGGTTTCTGGAATCTATGACCTACCTATAAACCTCTATTGCCATGGGCCCAAACCTGAGTCCTTCCCCAGAGTCCCAAGCTGTAAGGCTTGGGTTTTAGGGGGAGGCCGGAACCTGCAAGTGAGTCGCAGCAATCCCATGTCCCCCACGGTTCTGAAGCCTGTGAAAAGTTAAAGGAAACTACAGGTGGGGAGTTTAGGGTATATAGGGCTTCCATAAGGCTTCTATAAGGTATATATAGACCCTCTATAAGGCTCCTATCGCGGTAACTACCCACCTGAAGATGTCCTAGACAAAGACCAGGAACGTCGAAAACACCAGACTTCCCAAAGTGTTGTAGGTACTACTATGCGGGATACCTTCCCAAGTCACAAGAGTAATTCCTACTATAGCAACCCTACATTCCACCATAGAGATACTTAGGACCCTTTGGGTTATGGAACTTTCTTTCTCAGCCCCAAAACTTAAATCCCCAAACTTAACCGCAAGACCTACACCGGAACCATAAACCTTTCACCCTAAAGCATAAACTTGAAGTCCTTAAACCCAAAAAAACCCAACAGCCCGTGAAGCGGGGACCTGCGGCAGAGGGCACCAACCATCCGGGTCCAAAGCTTTATGGTCTCCGGGTTCGGGAATTAGGCTTCTGCTCTCGGTCCAAAACCGGGTTGCTTGGTATGAGGTTTGGGGATTCAGGATTTGTTAGTGGTCCACGTCTGTGTAGGTGTTCGGCTTTAGGAGTTTGATGTATGGGGGGGAGGGGCTAAAGTTTAGAGGGGTTGTTGGGTGTTGGGTCTTGTAGGCTTCGAGGATGAGGGTTCTAGTGTAGGGGGCCTTCATAATAATTAGAATAGGGTTTTGGGGGTTCCTGATTATCACTATAGTATAATATACCCCGAAACTATATTCTAATTCTTAAGGCCCCTATATTGGGCTGCATATCTTCAGTTTGTAAGGCTTTTCGGTTCTAGGAAGCCGTTGCTCCCTTGCTGCGTTGACACGAGCCAAAAGAAAGAGTCAAGCCAAGAGTGTGTGGGGCATGACGACCTACAGTCTCCACTGTAGTTCTTCTTGGGGCTACCTTATAGCATCCTAAATTTTTTTAAAAAAAGGTGAAACCAAAAAAGGAAGTACAATGGAGACCCTATGCCTATGCTGCTGGCTGCTGCAAGGATGGGTTTTAAGTTGAAGGCTTCAGGTTGAATATAGAGGCCTTCATCATTAGAATAGTAGGGTTCCGCGGTTTATGTTTGCGTGTCCCTAAAGCCTAAACACTAAACCTTCAAACCCTAAATCCTAAACCCTATAAATCCTAAATCCAAAAAGCCCTACACCCTAAACCCTAACTCCCAAGGAGCCCGAAGAAATGGTATTACTCATTGTTCAGGCATCTATCTTAGGGCACCGGCTGCTACAAGGGCCTGAATGAATCTCGGGCTTCTTTGAAGGGCTCCTTAAAGAGGGCTCCTTTAAGAAATCTATGTTAGTAAGATTATAGAAGGGCCTGAATACATAGAATAGCGTCTTGGAGTACAAGGTTATCGAGGGACTCCGAAGGAAGAGTACAACTGAATCCTGACGCATAGGTATTCCCTAAACCCTAAACCCTAACCCCAAAAACCCCAAGCCCCTAAACCCCTAAGCCCCTGAACCATGAACCCTAATCCCTATAGACCCTGTAGTATGGTTTTTGAAGCATCGGGTTTCTCAGATTGAGGGGTTGGGAATTCGGCCTCCTCAGGGTTTGGGGCTTTTGGGCTTCGGGGCCTTCAGGGTTTGGGGGGTAATTAAGTTGAGGCGCTTATATCGATGGGGGCAAGTGGCACCATACTACGCAGCTGGTCAGATCAAGTTACAATTAGCTGTTGCCCAAAAAGCCTACGTGAGAACATCGAGAACCAAGACCTAAACCCTTAATTAACCCCCAACTCGAACTCGAAGCACCCGGAAACTCCTTGCAGCAAGTCCAAAACTAAACTTGCCAGGCAGTAACTAGCTAATCTGCTGTCCAGCCTTGGCCGGACCGTGACTCCTAAATGACGCATAACCTCAGCTCGAAGACTCAGGGTGTGATTGCGGTTCCGGGATTCCGGAGACCAGCCACACTGAACCATGAACCGCTGTTATGTGAAAGTGCGCATGTCCAGGCCCCTGCGAGGTGATGGTGCCTTTTTGGTGCTCGAGTGCACGAAGCCAACCTCCTGGCGTTGCTCCCAGGATCGTTCTCTCGGCTTGCCGATCGATGGTGAACCTGGCTCAGTTAGAGTAGTGAAAAAGGCGGAGAAGGCGTCGAAGTCTAAGTCCTTCTTAGTAGGCAACTGGAACAAGCTCTCGGGGGTGTTGGACTGTGGAAAACAGTCTTGGGCTCGTACTCCCAAGTACATGGTTTGGCGACTTGGAAGTCTGAACCGGCCTAAGCCGACAGAATGCTGCTTTTTCTCCAGCAGTGTACTGTGGCTACATCGGGCTCGGAAACGAGCAGTGCGGGACTCCTACTGACATACTGGTTGTGTCAGTTCGGCCTCCGGAAAGAACGGAAGGATACCACTGTTCATGATACAAATCCTGCATTACCTTAAGGACCCTAAACTATTGGAATTATGGTCTATCCCTTATTATGGGTAATGCAAGATTTGTATCATCAACCGCACTGACCTTAGAGGCTGAGTACCCTAGCCCTAGCCCAGAAAAGGTTCACCTTTTCCAGTATCCCAGGATGATATAAACCCAAACAGGGTTAAAGGTCATCTACTCAGCTACTAAGCGAATGTCTAGACTCCTGCGTGAACACCTATACAGCCGTAGAAGTCATCCATTAGCCATGGAGCTGAAAGGCAAAAGAACAAAGGCTCGTGACATCTCCCGATGATAACCTCGTTTCGGAGACAGCAATGGTAGCTTCGGGCTCAGTCCTCGACCTACGGCTGATGGTATAAATTTTGCATTACCCGTAATGAAGAATGTACCATAATTCCGATAGTTTAGGGTGCTTAAGGTAATGCAAGATGCATATCATCAACAGTAGGACCTAGATCTCAGGAGCCCGCATCAGATGGTTGCACGATGGATTCGGACTAACTTATGCCACGATATTGCAATGTAATCGTAAATTCCCGAAGCCGAATCATGTGCTCTGCCATTTGCGGTTCACAACCTACGCCTAAAACCTCAGACTCGAGGCTTTGGGCCTTTAACCCTCGGTCCGAGAGCCCTAATGACCAAACAACCGAAGCCCATGACTGTAATGTGGGGGCCCCAGTAGTCTGAGTAGGCGTTTGGGGCTCCTTGATTATATACGTTCATAAAAAAACCGAACCCTGAGGAATAGTGCTAGTCTCTAATAGACATTCTCATCCCTAAACCCTAAACCCCCACCACAACTCACAGCCCCTGATGCCAGACCCCAAGTCCTTGGTCCTAAATCCCTCGAAACTGAACTTGCCGAAGACCCTCAAGACTAAATCCGAAGCCCTGTAAAGCCTCATAAAGCCGCACTCCGGACAAACCTGGTGCAAAACTGGCGAAAACACACAAGGAACACAGCAAAACGGACAAAAATAAAAACACGAAACACGCCCTGAACCCCTCGTGGCAGCCTCTCTCTGGCGAGCGCGCTGCTCGAAAAAAGCTCTGCCACCGCAGAGGCGGGGCCGTTGTCCTGGCACTTCAGGCTTATCTGGACCCCAAAAGTATGTAGAATAATCGCCTTTTTTATTAGAGGTTTTGGGCCATTATCTTACCTAGGTTTGGGGGTTTAGGTATGGCTTCTATGGTCTAGTATATGGGCTTCAGAATAGGGCTTGTGTAAGGTCTTAGAAGGACCGGTTTTCCTTAGTTATAGGGTTTTTTAGGGGTTAAATATAATGGGGTCCTGATATTTTAGAAGAGGGTCCGGGCCAGGAATCCGGGGCCCTGCCTGGGGCCCCAGACCCCTGGGTTAGGGTTTGGGGTTTAGGGTTTAGGGCATAGGGTTTAGGGTTTAGGGGCCCCAGACCCCTGGGTTCTGGGGCTCGGGGTCCTTCTTTACTTGGGGCAGGGCTCCAGTCTACCACAGTTTTTCCAAAGGCCATCGGCGTATTCTGCTTGGCAAGAGACTGAACTGCGCTTCGGCGCTGAAATGGGAGACCACAGAACTCTCTATTCTCAGCTTTTGAAAAATGAACAAATTCTGTTTATTCTACTATGCTTGTAAGAGAGAATACAAGGGAATACGACGACAGATTATTTATTCAGGCGTCGACAATAGAGGGTTGAGGTGTTAGTGTTAAGTTTAGTGTTGCTCAGCATTTTCAGGCTTGCGGATAAGGGCTTTGAGCTTAGGGTTTTTCTGGCCTAGGGTTAGCACTTATAGCCGTGATAGAATCACACTTGCCGGCAGGACGATGTAGTAGTCGCACTGGACCTGCAAGCACGACCACCGTCGAGGCAGGCAGTGGTCAACAATACCGGGTACCAGTCCGTGTAATCACATGTCCATCATGAGATTGTTCATGATGCCGGGGTGTGGTATTCTCCTGTACTCAGGCAGACCTGATTGCTGCTCTGCACAGTTCACACTTTGGATTCGGCTGTTGTGCACCTGCAACGGGAATTATGTTATATGACTCGGTAGAATTCTGTTGAAGTGGGTGTATGCATCGCACGCACAGGCAAGCAGCAGTCTTGCCCAAACGCAGGTCATGTTTATTATACTTTTGTATCAAAGCAACATTACTACTCCGGCCTTCTCCCCGGGGTTGAAGCCATTTGCCAGTGGGTAGCCGAGTCGCTTCCTGGACTGGTTCCAGAGTTCCTCGAGTCTAGTATGGTATAGTATATGGTATAGCCTAGTATAATATAGTATAAAATAGTACAATATTGTATAAAATAGTATAATATAGTACAGTATAGTATAGGATAGGATAGTATGGTATTAAAGTGCAGTATAGTATAATATAGTATTGTATAGTATAGTATAGTATAATATAGTATAGTATAGTAAAGTATAGACAGTATCGTATAAAATAGTATAGTATAGTATAGTACCCACTGCCAGCCGGGAGGAGAGCTTTGTGCTTCTGGGTCAGGATTGAGAAGTGACACCAAACTGTCAAAGAGCCGCTGCGGAACGCTGTCCAGACGGGCATGCTCAGCCCGAAACCTGCAGCAAGCCCTGCGTGAGCTGCAACCCCTGCACACCGCCCGGCACCATGAAACCCTAACCTTAAACCCTAAACACAAAACCCTAAACCCTAATTCGATTGTCTAGAAAACCCTAGACCCAGCCGAACCTGGCAGAACCCGAGACACCTGCAAAGATTACTCAAAGCCGCCGACCGAGCTGAAGTCAGACAGGGCCCCGACACCGTTTCACACAGCCGATCCAGCCGCGTGTCGGACACCACGTAGAAACTGCCGGTTCAGGGGTTTAGAGTTTAAAGTTTTGTTCGGCTTGGGGTTGGGGGTCTACTGTTTAGGTTGGACACTGCCCACTCAGAACCAATTGAGTAATATTCATAATATGATATATAAGGCCCTTACCAGAAGCCCCATTATAGACTGCTACTGTAATGGGGCAGTACCCAATGTTTAGGGCTACACCACTTCAGGGACTCCTACCACACAGGGAAGTAAAGATGGTCAGTTCAGGGCTTGGAGGTTAGCTAGCGAGGCCCCAACGTCAAATCCTAAAGGCGCAAAGAGATCCTCGTAGCAACTGACGGCATAGTATAATATACTTCAATATAATAGAACATAGTACAATATAGTATAGTATATAGTATCTAGTACATAGTAAAAACTATTAACCATATACTGTATAGTATATATTGTAGATAGTATATAGCATGTAGCATTTAGTATAGTATGATATAAGGACGTATGGTACAGTAGAGTAGAGTACAGTAAAGTATGGTATAGTATCGTATAGTGTAGTATAGCATAGCAAAGCATAGTATAGTATAGCATAGTACAGTACAGTACAGTACAGTATGAAGGCTTGCATCCTTGTTAACCAGATCTCCTTGACATCATGGCCAACGGCGCGAAGTTGCTCATCTAAGCTGTAACACATAAAAACCCTAAGCCCCTCCTGAACCGCTAAAGCCCTGTAC